>PVHX01011791.1:0-48212 GCA_004024805.1 Geosciurus inauris
AAAAAAAAAAAAAAAAATTAATTTATTTAAATGCATTTCAAGTCATAGTACATATATAGAGCTCAATTTTTCCATTTCTCTGGTTGCAAACCAGATAGAGTCACACCATTTGTGTCTTCATACATGCACCAAGGGTAATGATGACCATCTCAGTCAACCATCTTTACCCATTCCCCTTTCCCTCCCCCCCTCCCCCTTTCCCCATCCAGAGTTCCTCCATTTCTCCTGTGTTCCCCATTCCCACCCCCCTTATGTATCAGCATCCACTAATCAGAGAGAACATTCAGCATTTGGTTTTCTGGGATTGGCTTACTTTACTTAGCGTAATGTTCTCCAATTCTATCCATTTACCTGCAAATGCCATAATTTTATTCTCTTTTATTGCTGAATAATATTCCATTGTATATATGTACCATAGTTTCTTTATCCATTCATCTATTGAAGGGCATCTGGGTTGCTTCCACAGTTTTGCAGTTGTGAATTGTGCTGCTATAAACATTGAAGTGGCTGCTTTACTGTAGTATGCTGTTTTTAAGTCTTTAGGGTATAGGCCAAGGAGTGGGATAGCTGGATCAAATGGTGGTCCCATTCCAAGTTTTTTAAGAAATCTCCATACTGCTTTCCAGATTGGTTGCACCAGTTTGCAGTCCCACCAGCAATGTGCCTTTTTCTCCACATCCTTGCCAGCACTTATTGTTGCTGGTATTTTGGATAGCTGCCATTCTGACTGGGGTGAAATGAAATCTGAGAGTAGTTTTGATTTGCATTTCTCTAATGGCTAGAGATGTTGAACATATTTCTTCATATATTTGTTTATTGATTGTATATCTTCTTCTGAGAGGTTTCTATTCAGCTCCTTAGCCCATTTATTGATTGGGTGGTTTGTTTTTTTGGTGTTAAGTTTTTTGAGTTCTTTATATATCCTGGAGATCAGTGCTCTATCTGATGTGTGTGTCGCAAAAATTTGCTCCCAGAATGTAGGCTCTCTGTTCACCTCATTGATAGTTTCTTTTGCTGAAAAGAAGCTTTTTAGTTTAAGTCCATCCCATTTATTGATTCTTGCTTTTATTTCTTGTGCTTTTGGAGTATTGTTAAGGAATTCAGGGCCTAATCCCATGTGATGAAGATTTGGACCTACTTTCTCCTCAATTAGATGCAAAATTTCTGGTCTAATTCCTAGGTCTTTGCTCCATTTTGAGTCGAGTTTTGTGCATGGTGAGAGATAGGGGTTTAGTTTCATTTTACTGCAAATGGATTTCCAGTTTTCCCAGCACCATTTGTTGAAAAGGCTATCTTTTCTCCAATGTATGTTTTTGGCACCTTTGTCTAGTATGAGATAGCTGTATTTATGTGCATTACTCTCTGTGTCTTCTATTCTGTACTATTGGTCTACATGTCTGTTTTGGTACCAGTACCATGCCGTTTTTGTTACTATTGCTTTGTAGTAAAGTTTAAGGTCTGGTTTTGTGATGCCTCCTGCTTCACTCTTCTTGCTCAGGATAGCTTTGGCTATTCTGAGTCTCTTATTTTTCCAAATGAATTTCATGATTGCCTTTTCTATTTCTATAAGAAAGGCCTTTGGGATTTTAATTGGGATTGCATTGAATCTGTATAGTGGAAAGCTACTGATTTTTGTATGTTGATTTTGTAATATGCTATTTCACCCTATTTGTTAATTGGCTGTAGCAGTCTTCTAGTGGAGGTTTTTGCATCTTCTAAGTATAGGGTCATATTATCTGCAAATGGTGAAAATTTGACTTCTTTCTTTCCTATTTTTAATCCCTTTTGTTTCCTTCTCTTCCCTAATTGTTCTGACTAGAAATTCTAGCACTGTATTGAATAGGAATGGTAACATTTAGTCTCCCTCTGGTGTGTTTAGAGGAGACAGCGTCCCCACTCCCCTGATTTAACCTACGGGCAATTTATCACTGAGCCACATCCCCAGCCCATTTTATTTTTTTTTCTTTTGAGACAGGTTCTCCCTAAGTTTCTTAGGGCCTCGCTAAATTGCTGAGGCTGGCCTTGAACTTGCCATCCTCCTGCCTCAGCCTGCTGAGTTGCTGGGATTGTAGGCATGTGCCACTGTGTCTAGCTAGGGATATTTTTTTTTCCTGAGTACTGGGAATTGAAACCAAAGATGGTCTACCACTGAGCTGCAACTCCATCCCTTTTATTTTTTATTTTGAGATGGTACTAAGCTGCCCAGGCTAGTCTCCAACTTGTGATTCTCCTGCTTCTGTTTCCCAAGTAGCTGGGATTATAGGGATATGCCCATGTGCCTGGCTTTAGGGATTTTTTGTTATTTTCTGGGTCTTACTAGTCCCCTTCATCGCACATACTCTTACTACTTTGGTGAACATTGCTTTGTGTTTTCCTCCTTCTTTTAAATATTCTTGATTTGACTCTCAGGGGACTACTACTACCTCCTAAAATAACAGAATTTATGGATTAAGAAAATTTAAGCCAGCCCTCAATGTGGAATGTGGTAAAGCATACTTGCTGGTATTAAGTGCCTGATTCAAAGTAGACTTTTCTTGTTTTGTCTCTTACATAATGCTATTCAATACAGGAAGATGTGTCTATTATAGAAGGAGCTTGGAAGGATTTCCCCCTCTAATTTTGTCATTAAAGATTGATTTTCTTATGTGCCAAGTAGGACTTAAGAATGGGAGTCTGAAGGAAATATCTTTTTGAGAAAAAAATATGAAGTATGTAAATAAGACCTCTTGAAATAATAAAGGAGACATTTTCCATGTTGCGCTTTGCTTTTTTGAAAAATGGGACTGAATTAAAATTACCCTTGATATTGTAGCCAGTTCTGGGGGCTGAGTTCTTTCAGAAGAACATGGGAGGAGGAATAAAAAAAAAACTCACTTTCTTTTGTTCGTTGAATTTTGGACTTAACTTTAAGAGGGCCTGATGAAAAGTCTAAGGATAATGCCTTTTTCTCTCATTTGGTCAGCTTCATCTTTAGTTTAGGGAGTCAGTTCTCAGAGACCTCGCATCTTAAAAGAATTCTTATTTTTGTCAAGTCCTGAACAAGGAATAATGGTCCTGCAAGCATTCTAGCCATACCTTGAATTTTGCTACCTTTGTTTATCATCTTAATAAATTTAGAAGGAAAAAAAGTAGATAGCACAGCTGCCACCTTCAGCCTAATCTCTGTTCATCACTGGGCTTCAGACACCTGAAGGATTATCTAGTCAACTAAGGTAGGCTCACTGAACTCCACTCAGTTGCTGAGAGAATGGGAATGGACCTCATAGAAGAGTCAGGTAGAGTGGTTTGGCCCAGAAACAGCCTGTCTTTGGAGAGAAAAAGGCAATTCTTGAGATAGGAATGTACCACTTAGATTTGGCTCTCAATTCAGCCCCTCATGGACTTAGATCTAAGACCAGAATACCATGTTGGGTAAACTATGAAAAAACTGAAAAAGCAATTACATAAAATCTCTGTGAAACACTTGGATACAAGTAGCAGTACTGTTTATAGTATTTCTCTAAAATGTAACTCAAAGCACAGAAAAGCCTTCTTGTGTACCCACTTAAGAGTTTTGACCCCTCGAGGCACTGGTACTTCAGTAATTATGGTGGCAAGAGACAAGTCTGTAGAAATTGGTGGTATCTAGCAGTGTCAGCAGGCTTAGGGGACGTTGGAGAGACATGGAGCAGAGAGAGGACAGAACGGGAAAAAGTAAAACAAGGACACCAGGGAGGTACTGTCTGAACTTGATTGTGAGGATGCACAGCACTTTTGGGGTTCTAGAAGTATTTGGGGTAGGAGAAACATTGTAGTCCTGGGGTCCTGGAATAACCAGTGGAAGAAAATGACCAATGAAACACTGAGAATGTGTACGCAGGGTGGTGTTCAACAAAGACTGCCTAGAAATGGCTCCCTCCCTATTCCAAATCAGATACAGAGCTCAAGGCCCCTGTAGGTCATTAAAAGATTGCAATATTCTCCTGGGAAAAGTCCTTTAGATTTTTCTATTACTTCACAATAAAAGTAAAAAATAATCAAAACATTCTCCTCCTTTATTAATCAAGGTTGATGGCATACAAGAAAACATCAGGGAATGAAAGATAAGATTTTTATTAGTAATATATACAGGCAAAAAGCATTTTAGAAGTATATATGTGTGTCTATGAGCATTGGACTGTGATTTTGTTATAATGAACTTATCTATGTGTTCTAATGAAGGTTATTGTATGTATGTAATAGAGGTAATCTTTGAGAAATTATTAATATGCTTTCTGTCTTGCTTTTTCCATACAAAACATTTGCTCCGGTTTTGGGGAGGCATCCATCTGTGGGGAGGTATGGGTCAAGAAGAACGTCGCAGGGCTGGAGTTGTGGCTCAGGGGTGGTGGGCTTGCCTTGTATGTGTGAGGCACTGGGTTCGATCCTCAGCACCACATAAAAACAAGTAAAAAAAAATAAAGGTATTGTGTCCATCTACAACTAAAAAATAAGTCAGAGAAAATAGTTAACTTTAGATATGAAAAATAGAAGTATTCAACAAATTAATACCTTTGTTGTAGGGACAGACGAGACAAGGCACCGAAGATAGCAGGAAACAGTTTTATTTGGCTGCAGCCAGGTTCAGAGGGCACAGCTTTTGCTGTAATCAATTAATTCTCCTGAACCCTGAGTTCAGGCAGTTTTAGAACTTTATACCCAGCATGTACGGGGAGGGGCTCGGAAGTCACATCCTGTAGAAGTTCACACAAAAGCAGCTTTTTCTTTCACTGTTCTGGACAAGTTAACCCTTCAAGGACAGCGCCTGAGAAGGGGAGACCTTCTTTTCCCCTTTCTTTCCTCCCCCTGCCAGCTGTTACCATGGAGCCCAATTAGTAACATCTTCTCTTATCTTTGAAATGTAAACATCTCTGTGAAGCTCAGGCCCAAGGCCAGAGGCCTTGTTATGGACTCGTCTTCCCTACCACACTTTGCATTTGCGAACACATTTCTATAACCTATTATATTGTTACTACACTAGATGGTCCATAAATGTTTATGAAAAACTAGTAAAGGGACATTCAGCACCTGGAGTGCTGATCTATTTCAGGCCCGTGGCCAAGTAAGATAGAGCAACAGGAAATAGGAAGTTTAACTACATCGACCTCTTCTGTAGAGACTCTTTTGCTGATAGTCCTAAGGTCAGTTATGGTGCAGATTTCTGAAGCAGCTTAATTAAGATTTCCTTTGGAGGAAGGGGTGCCACTACAGCTTGGCAAACCAGGGTGTTGTCCTCAGAAATGATTCTTTAAATCTTTTTATTCTCCTTGTTTCCATTCTAGGTTGATACTCTCAGTTTGTAGGTCCTCCTACAGTTTAAAGAAATGTCCTGCTAACCACTGAGGCTTAGCTGAAGTCTTGAAGAATGAAGATAGGAGGTGAAGGAGGTAAAAGAAAAAACAAAACCATTCCCTTTCCTCCCAAGGGAAGCAAAGAAAGAGGAGGAGCAAGTTGTTGAATGTGAGGATCTGAGTCTTAGAGAGCAAGGAGGTGTGTCAGGTGGGGGAGGGTACCAGAAGCCAGGGAAGAGTTTCTGTCCTGGGCCTTAGTTGGGACTCCAGAAGATCTTAGATTGCCCTGTATCCATTGGGGCACAAGGGGCACAGCTGTGTTGATATGGACAGCTAAGCGGAGTGGAACAAACACTCAGGTTTGCCCGCAACACCATTGGTTACTATGTTGCAGGGACAGGACACACAGATAGCAAAAACAGGTGGCCCCGGTGGTGGGGGTGGATCTCTGCTCTGTGCTGAATTCTACAGCATAGGATGCTTGAGACTAGCCAGAGTTGCACACAAGTGGCCCCGTCAGAAGTGTGGATGCCATTCTAGATTTTCTGTTCCCTTTCACAGAAAAACAATTGATCTACAAGCTCCTGCTTGTCACTTTCTGTCACTTGCCTCTTCTAGTTTCTTGACACACCACCTAAATGCCAGACGTAGTAAAGGTTCCCTGTTGTGCTTTCTCATACCTGCTTTCCTGTCTCTGCACACGTGTTGTCTCTGTGTGCTGTGTCCCTCCCTCTGTTGTGTGTTTACAGAAGCCCCTAATGCATCCTTTTTTTTTTTAAATGGACACAATGTCTTTATTTTATTGCTTTGTATGTGGTGCTGAGGATCAAACCCAGGGCCTCACGCACGCGAGGCAAGCGCTCTACCACTGAGCCACAATCCCAGCCCCCCCAATGCATCCTTTAACTCTCAGTTCAGGAACATCTGTGAAGACCTTGGCCCCCAAGACGGACTCCAGCACTCACAGTCTCTTCTTATTCTTACAGTATTCGCCAGACCCTTTTGTTTGCAGGCTCCCACGGTGGAATGAAGGGGAGGGATTTTGTGCTATTCAATTTTTTTTTAATCTGCTGTGGTTTGGATATGGTTTGAGTGTTTACCCCAGAGGTTTGTGTCCTGGAAGTTTAGTCTTCAGTGTGAAGATGTAGAGAGGTGGGCCTATTGGGAGATAATTAGGTCACGGGGGCATCATCGTTAGAAATTAATGTTCTCATGGCACACTGGTTAATTCCTGTGAGAGTGGATTGTTATAAAAAGACTGAGCCTGGCTTTTGAATCCCTCTGGCTTTCTGTCTCATCCTGTGATCGCTTCTGTACCCCACCATTGTGATGACATCTGCCACCAGGCCCTCAAACAGGCTGAACCAATGGGCTTTCATATCTTGGACTTTTAGCCCCTAAAAGTGTGAACTAAATAAACCCCTTTTCCTTATAAAATACTCAGCCTCATGTATTGTGTTAAGGCAACAGAAAATGGACTAAGACAGTATCTCAAGGCAAGCTAATGTCAAATATTTAATAACTCTTGGTCTTAAGTATTGAATGAATGAAATTCATAAAGCCATGTTTTTAGAAACTTTAAAAATTTTTATGTTTTACTTTTGACTCTTCCCAGGAATGTAGGTAAATTATCATTAGTATTGCTAAGAGATCTTGTGCAAACTGTGCTGACTTTTCAGTTGATTCTGAATGTTTTTAATCTTTCTGTACTTTTGAGGAAGCTTAAATGATTGCATATCTGGCCTTCAATTTGTCTACTATCCTGTACTGACAGTTCAACCTTTTTAATGGTGGGATTTCTGTTTGGCTATCTATGGTACTGTACAGTGATATGGGGATTTTAATAAATGTAAGAAACATGAAGTACCAGTTTAAAAACAATACTTTGTGAATACTCAAATACTAATATGAAAATATTACTAGATACTTTCTTCAGGAAAAGGCCTGGAAGGAAATTGATCAAATTGTTAACAGTGGTTGTCTTCAAGTGGTGATAACAACTAATGTATTTAACTTTTTTTGGGGGGGGGGTACTAGGGATTGAATTCAGGAGCACTCAATCACTAAGCTACATCCCCAGCCCTATTTTGTATTTTATTAGAGACAGGGTCTCACTGAGTTGCTTAGTGCCTTGCTGTTGCTGAGGCTGGCTTTGAACTTGCAATCCTCCTGTCTCAGCCTCCAGAGCTACTGGGATTATAGGCGTGTGCCACCGTGCCTAGATGTATTTCACTTTTTTACTATTCTGTTTTCTAATTTTTCCAATTATATATATATATGCTTATATATAATTAATTTTAAATATAATTATATGTATATAATTATATATATTTAATGTTTTTAAATGGAAATCTCTGAAATTATGTTGTCCTGTTTGCAGGGTGATAGAGCATAGTGGTTAACAGTGTAGCTTTTTAACATCCTAAACTGTAGAAGGGGATAATAACACAAAGGCTAAATATACTAATATGTCTGTATTTTAGTCAGCTTTTTGTCACTATGACCAAAAGACCTGGCAAGAACAACATAGGTGAGCAAAAGTTTAAATTAGCTTTGGTTTCAGAGGTTCAGTCCATGGTTGGCCCACTCCATTGCTCTGGGTGGGAGATGAGGCAGAACATCATAGTGGAAGGGTGTGGTGGAAGAAAGGAGCTCAAGGCATGGCAACAGAAAGCAGAGAGTGCTCTGCTCACCAGGGACAAAAAATAAACCCCAAAGGCATGTGCCTAGTGGCCCACCTTCTCCAACCACACCCCACCTGTCTACACTTAACCACCCAGTTAATCCATACAGTGGACACCTCATATTTAAACCATAACAACCTGTATCAGCCAGATCACTCTTGATTGTTAGTAGTGGACCCTACTCTAATGAGTTCAAAGGAAAAGTCATCTCATCTTACAGGCCCTGCTGAATCCAGAGCCTCACATGAAGTTTCTCTCCTCACCCCTCAGCATCCTTTGGTGTTTTGGCTCCATTTTCAGATCAATTTCCTACTAATGACCAGGAAACAAATGGCTACAAATAGTCAGAGGTTTATATCTTTTAAAGGGAGGGAGACCCTGACCGCCAAACCTTTGTTTATGAAACTTAATTGGCCTTGCCAAGATTGGGGGCCATCTCTAAACTAGCCAATGTGCCTAGGGGAACAGAATTCTTCAGTTTGGGATCAATTTGGGGATGGGCCACCTGGAATGGATTAGATCACCAGGATCACATGGAAAGGGAAAGGGTGATGTCTCCAGAAGGGGGAGTGAGTGGGTGGGCAGACCAAGCCTATCCTGAGAGATATGTAATGAGCTTAGCATACTTCTTGTTACATGGTAAGAGCCTAATAGATGTTAGACATGGTCATTATTAGAGTGTGGGGGTGTCATCATTGTTATAACAGTTAATAAGAGTTTTGTGTTTTTGTAACCTGGTGTTTACATATTTTTAGTAACTCAGCAGACTAAGAGGTGAAATTCATTCTTGTCTTCATCAAGTGTTTATCTTTTGCCTCAGGTATTTTTAGTTGTGAAAATTGTGTTTTTTACAAGTCCTTTCTCTAAAAAATTGTACTTATGATCATTTCAACTTTTCCAATAGCTGCTTGTTGCAGAAAGACTTGATTTGTTTAAAAAGAGGTTTCCTTGTTTTGTGCTTTATGCAGGTGATGGCCCTATATGTTGACCTTGGACACCAACGTGGTTGATATTCCTTTTCTTGTTGTCATATTTCATTTAACTGCAAATTAAAAAGAACTTAAAAAATTACAGCAATTTCTAGTTCACATCCAGGAAATAGAACTCTCTGCAGGAACCCTTACATGGCACAAATATGTTAGAAAATCATTTCCATTGTGCTGGGAGGGCCTGGACAGTCACCATGGAGCACAGTTCACCTCTCCTGGATGAAGCCCAGATGGACTATAGAATGGAGACTGAAGGAAATCTCACATCTGAAGAGTTAATTTTCTTTCAGGATCAGTGTTAGAGACTGCTGTGATTAAAACAGGACACTTTAAGATTGGTATAGAAACACTTGTAACAGTTGACTATAAAAAGAAAACCCAGGAGGTCAGGTTCAATGTTGGGAGCCACTTTGACTTGAGTCTTACAAAACCTTTATTTTGAATTTATTTCTTCCTCCCATTACACATGTTTTTGCCTTAGTAAAATTAATTCATTAAATTAACATAAATAAACAAAAACCCCTTTTTTAAACTTTTTTTTTTTTTTGGTGCTGGGGATTGAACCCAGTGTCCTCTTTTTTTAAAAAATATTTATTTATTTATTTTAGTTGTAGGTAGACGGAATATTTTATTTTATTTTTATGTGGTATTGAGGATCGAACCCAGTGCCTCACGCATGCTAGGCAAGCACACTACCACTGCGCCACAAACCCAGCCCCCAGTGTCCTCCTGTATGCAAGGCAAGTGCTCTACCACTTAGCTATGTGCCCTGGCCCATAATTTAGTTTATTTAATGTTTTAAGGCCACTTTAAAAAATCATTCTTGCCATTTTGATTCTTTTCAGAGCTGTTCTTCATGGTTGTGTAAAATTAAACATTTTTTTCCTTCTCAAGTTTTATCTTTTAGATGTAGATCTGTGAATTTGGTACCAAAACAAGTGCAAAGTTTGAAAACAGACAAAGTTCTTCATCTTTTTAAAGACAGAGATATTTTTCCTTATTTTCTTCAAGACAGTACATTAAATAAGCATTTATTAGTAATTTGAAAGTCTGAGGTGACAATATATTTTTTTTAATTTAATTATTTTATTTAAATGCGTTTCAAGTCATAGTACATAAACAGAGCTCAGTTTTTCCATTTCTCTGGTTGCAAATCAGATAGAGTCACATTATTTGTGTCTTCATACATGCACCAGGGGCAGTAATGACCCTCTCGATCAACCATCACTACCCATTTCCCTTTCTTTCCTCCCACCTCCCCCCTGCTGCATCCAGAGCTCCTGCATTTCTGCTATGTTTCCCGTTCCATCCCCCTTATGTATCCTCATCCACTAATCAGAGAGAACATTTGGCATTTGGTTTTTTGGGATTGGCTTACTTCACTAAGCATAATGTTCTCCAATTCCATCCATTTGCCTGTAAATGCCATAATTTTATTTTCTTTTATTGCTGAATAATATTCCATTGTATATATGTACCACAGTTTCTTTATCCATTCATCTATTGAAGGGCATCTGGTTGTTTCCATAGTTTTGCAATTGTGAATTGTGCTACTATAAACATTGAGGTGACTGCTTTATTGTAATGTGCTTTTAAAAAATCTTTAGGGTATAGGCCAAGGAGTGGGATAGCTGGATCGAATGGTGGCTCCATTCCAAGTTTTTTAAGAAATATCCAAACTGCTTTCCAGATTGGTTGCACCAATTTGCAGTCCTGAGGCGACAATATTAACTAAAAGCTGCTGAATGGAAAGCAAAAATCAACCATAATCCTTATCTCAAATGTGGCAGCTAGTTTTTGGGGCACACACACATTTGAACTGATTGGAGTGTAAATTTTATTTATTTATTTATTTGTTTGTTTGTTTGTTCTATTAGGCTTATATGATAGCAGAGTACAATTTGATTCATTGTACACAGATGGAGGATAACATTTCATTTCTCTGGTTGTAAGTGATATAGAATCAAAACATACATGCAGTCATACATAAAGATAGGGCTATGATGACCATCATATTCCACCACCTTTACTGTCCCCATGCCCCCTCCCCCTTTACACCCTTGTGAGTAGAGTTCCTCCATTGTTCCCGTGTTCTTCCCTCCATTATGGATCAGCATCCACTTATCAATGAGTACATTCGGCATTTGGTTTTCTGAGATTGGCTTCCTTCACTTAGCATGATATTCTCCAACTCCATCCATTTACCTGCAAATGCCATAATTTTATTCTCTCTTATTGCTGAGTAATATTCCATTGTGTATATGTACCACAGTTTCTTTATCCAGTCATCTATTGAAGGGCATCTTGGTTGGTTCCACAGTTTAGCTATTATGAATTGAGCTGCTATAAACATTGAAGTGGCTGCAGCATTGTAGTATGCTGTTTTTAAGTCTAATGGGTATAGCCCGAGGAGTGGGATATCTGGGTCAAATGGTGGTTCCATTCCAAGTTTTCTAAGGAATCTCCATACTGCTTTCCAAATTGGTTGTACCAATGTGCAGTTCCACCAGCAATGTATGAGTGTGCCTTTTTCCCCACAACCTTGCCAATACTTATTGTTGTTTGGATTTTTGATAATTGTCATTCTGACTGGCATGAGATGAAATCTTAGGGTAGTTTTGGTTTGCATTTCTCTGATTGCTAGAGATGTTGAACATTTTTTCATATGTCTGTTGATGGATTATATATCTTCTTCTGTGAGGTTTCTGTTCAGCTCCTTGGCCCATTTATTGATTGGGTTGTTAGTTTTTTTGGTGTTAAGTTTTTTGAGTTCTTTATATATCCTGGAGATTAGTGCTCTATCGGATGTGTGTGTGGCAAAGATTTGTTCCCAGATCATCAGCTGTCTGTTCACTTCATTGATTGTTTCTTTTGCTGAGAAGAAGCTTTTTAGTTTGAATCCATCTCATTTATTGATTCTTGATTTTACTTCTTGTGCTGTAGGAGTCTTGTTAAGGAAGTAAGGTCCTAATCTGACATGATGAAGATTTGGGCCTATTTTTTGGAGTGTAAATTTAAGCAACATTTTAAGCAATTAGAAAAACTGTTGAGAAGGATTTCAAAGCCATTTAAATCACATTGAACTTGGTGTACTTTATGTTGTAAGAGTATATTTAACAATACCATGTTGCTAAATATACTTGAAGCTTGCTAAGAAATTGCATCTGAACCCTTCTCACCAGATGTAAAAATTTAACTGTGTAAGGTAATGGCTGTTAGGTCGGATCAGGGTCCAGGATCAGGGCAAAAAGCTAGCCAGACGCTGATGTCATCAGTAGACACGCCTCCTGTCAATCAGCGGGTTTTTCCTGACCTATCTAGAAAGGACTCTGGCCTTCTCTTCCTGCTCCCAAGCCCTCCCCTTCTTGACCGGGCCTTTCGAATTCTCCCTGCACTGGAGCCCCAGCGCCATTTCTCCCGGACACATTGATGGATGGGAGGATTTGGCCTGAGAGCGTGTATTTTCAATAAAGCCTTGCGGAGCGGCTTTAATTCATCTCCTCCTGGTCGTCTAGTCTTTACATAATGGTGCTGAAACCCGGGACAGTTTTGAACCTCCCCCGTACCGGGGTCGAGGCAAGCCCTCCGGACCGGGAGAACTCCTGAGCCGCTGTCTTCCTCACCTGGACCAAGAAGAGTGAGGTAGGCCCCTGTTTCCTCTGACTTCTCAGCTCCCCCCCGCCATACTGCTCGCTCCAGAGGCCTACTCGTAAGTCGCACGTGAGCATAGGTCTCTGTGCACTCGAGGCCACGTGGATTGGGAAGATGTTCCCATACCTCGTGTTAGCCATTCGCCACTGCCTGGGCCCTGGAAAGTTTGCAGGGATGCCTCAATTTTCCGCCCGGCCCCTCGTTCTCCCATGGACGTGAACGTTTTAAGGGATGCCTTTTTATGTTCCCACCCACTCCCCAGGACTGCTGAGAAGTCACAGGGAACCCCAACTCTTCTCTAGACCTCAAAACTCCACTGTACTATGGCTTAGATAACAGACCAAAATGGCCTCCGGGGGAACTTTTGATTTTTCAAGTCCTCACTTATTTGGCTAATTTTTGTCACCGGATGGGGAAATGGACAGAAATTCCTTTCATCAAGGCTTTGTTGGAAAGTGTGCTCTCGCCCCCCCCTTCTTTCCCATCTGTTCTGTCCTCTCAAGTTCCTCTCGCTAAAAGCCCCCTTCCCCATTTGCTCCTCTATCTCCTTCCTTGTGTGGCCGCCTCTCACAGACGCTGAGCTGCTTGCCTTGTGGCAGCCCCTACCCCCAAGCTTACCGTTCGGGGTCTGTTACCTGCCATGCGGCGGCCCCTCCCCCCAGGCTTACCGCTTTACCTTAGCTCAAGGAAAAAAAGGGGAAAGGAGGTTACTTTACATCTACCTAAGCTCCCCCGCCTCCCCTCACTCTCAGCTTCCCCGAACTGCAATGCCATCTTCCCAGGAGGCGGAGCTGGCCTCAGTCCCAGCGCTGGAGGGCAGAGACAAGGCGTTCAGCGGAGCCTGACGGGCTAGCGCTTCCTTGCATCTCCTGCTGCCTCCCTCCGCTCAGATGGGCTTTGAGCGGAGCCCGCCTACCCCGCATTCCTGCGTCTTTTGCTCTGTCCGTGCGCCGCTCAGACAGGCTAGCGCAACTGCCACAGACCAACAGACTTAAAGCCCACAAGCTCTCTCTCCCTCGGGGTCTGTGAGCTACCAAACCAACCACTCTGCATTTTTTATTTTTATCTGCTGCGTCATTTTTTTTTCTAAGACTGTTTCTTTTTTTAACTTCTATGTACATGGTATCAAAATTGGCACAGATAATGAGTGCTCATCAATTAAACCTAAAAAAAAATGGATCCAAATATTTTTAATTCACGTGATTTAAAAGGTTCAATTTAAATTGAGTAAACACAAAGGTTTATAGATTCCTATATGAAGTTTTAAAGGTTTCTACTGTTGCCTAAGTTCAAAAAAATTACAAGGATTGCTTTGGGATATGAACAGAAGGAATTAAAAATTCTAAATATGGTATTTATTGGAAGGAAAGAAAATATTTCTGATCAAAAGGTTTACAACTGTGATTAAACAAAAAGTTAAAATCTAAAACAATGTTCTGCTCTTAATAAGATAACTTTCTTACATCTGTCAGGTTTTATCACTTGGAGAAACTAACTTTCAAAAATTAAGGTTTATATAACTATGGTTAAACAACATCAATGCAATTATGGTGCTACTAGTTCTATTTTTATATTAAATGTGTTCATTTATTTCAGATGTACAAGCTTTAAAGTAGAAGGTTTAAAAGAATGTTATATCAAGCTGATATTATTTTAAGATAAATCAACCACCACCTATAGGATAGACCTTAAAGTTAAAGCCCAATACCCTTACTTTAAGACTGATAAAATTGGCTTGCTGAGTGTTTAAGATCAAGACTTAAAAACTAAAATTAAATTAAAGGGCCAAGAAAACCAGTATTTGGACCCTCTGAGTCAGCCTGAATCCAAGGAATGAGGGAACTTCTCTAAGAGGCTCTCTGCACCTCTGGGCCACAGGACCTCCTGATCAGGGAGATTTCTGAGACCATTAGAGAATTAAAGAGCCAATCAAATGCCATACAGTGAACAAGAAGGTCTAAGAGAGAGGGAACTGTCCCTCATGCTTCCTGGGGGAAGCCACATGGTCAGCGCCAGACCTTGACCTATCCTAATGCAGAAGGGGTCTAGCAGAGCTAACAAGCTGCTCTCAAATTCCTCAAGGATGCCTCCCAGGAAATCAAAAGGTGACTCTTAACAATAGGTAAGAACAAAAGTCAATTTGACTTGCTTCATCTTAAACATCTAGCAAAACCAAGAACACAGCCATTCCTGGGCATTTAAAAATAGTTTAAAGATAGACACCTATGACATTAAAAAATTAAATACTGTGTTTACATGTCCCGTCCTCTCCAGCCTTATTATGGGGACAAATTCTCAACCCTTATACTTCCTACATTTCAGACTGTTCCTCTATGTAGGTTTGAACCATAAGTGTAATTCTCATTGATGTTCCTCAATTAACTGTACAGTAAGGCTGAATTACCATGACTTGTTACCACTTCCCTCTCTAGGGCAAAAAAGAGCCATCTTTCTATTGGTAATAGTTGGGCTCTCCTTGGCCCCCATTCACTGCCTCTGGGCTGGGCCAAGAGGACTTGATTATGCAGTAACTGCTACTTAAAAATTTAAACAAATTTCATTACAGAATAGACCGGCCTTGGACTCCCATCACGTTGGACTCCCACCAAACTCAAAATTTCTCGGCAGCCCCCCTTCTTTTTCTGCTAATCAGTAATCTCTCCCAAGCTTCTGTTCCTACCCACAGGTAATGTTTCTACATTCAAGCAGCATGACTGACAACCAGAGGCTCCCACACCCCTGCGTCTGCCTCCCTGCCTGACCGACACTTGAGCCATCTCCCCCTCTCGATTCCCCCAATCCCGCACAAAGTAGCCAGACAGAATCTGCTGTCCTATATCATCAAAAAGGCCAGGATGTTAGGTTGGATCAGGGTCTAGGATCAGGGCAGCTGCAGTCAGCAGCTGTGAAAAGCTAGCCAGACGCTGATGTCATCAGTAGACACACCTCCTGTCAATCAGTGGGTTTTTCCTGACCTATCCAGGAAGGACTCTGGCCTTCTCTTCCTGCCCCCAAGCCCTCCCCTTCTTGACCAGGCTTTTCGAATTCTCCCTACACCGGAGCCCCAGTGCCATTTCTCCTGGACACACTCTGATGGATGGGAGGATTTGGCCTGAGAGCGTGTATTTTCAATAAAGCCTTGCGGAGCAGCTTTAATTCATCTCCTTCTGGTCATCTAGTCTTTACAATGGCTATATTAGCTGATCATAGCGGTTATTCTACAATGTGTATGTACATCAAAACATTACATTGTACACCTTAATTATGTCTACTATTTGTCAAGTATGCCTCAATAAAGCTGAAAAAAAAAATAGAACAATGTTTGTCAAAAGTAAATGCTAAGTTTTTGCTCTTTGCATTATAGTAGGAAAGAGGGAAAATATTTTATTTATTTATTTTTAAAAATCAGTATACCGCTCATGTAACTTAAGAAATCTTCTTCATTTTCACACGGGAATCAGAAGAGAAGGAGTTAGTATGGGTTCTGGTAATGCTTCGTTATCCCTGACATACTCTCCATTCTTCTAAATTTCTGTAGTTTGTTCCTTATTTCAGTAATTATCTGCTCTGCCTTTTATTGGCTTTCACAAAGATTATAATGATAATCACTGTAAAGTACCAAATAGCTTTATTTGAGGTCTTAGGAATTTCAATTTTGGGGGACAGATTTGGGTAAAACCAAATTGTGTTCTGAAGAGAGAGAGCAACCAGCTTGGGTTTAATGAGGAAAAAGCCTCCGGGTCTGAGGACCACAGATGGCTGATTCACTGGGGTCACCACTGCAGTTTGAGTCTGTGGAAGTGCAGCCTGTGGAATGATCTCCTGGATCTATTTTGGAATGCTCGCTCTCTGACCAAAGTGACTCCATCTTAGGTAGACTTCTCCAAAATTTTGCAGTACCTCTTACCTGCACTGCTTCAGCTCCCACCAAGCCAGGATCTTCACGCCATCTTCCACATTGCTGGCATTTCCACCCCCCACCCCAATGAAGTACTTATGTTACTCCCTTAAAATTTTATTAAAACCTTTCCAATGCCTACAGGATAAGATCTGAATTTTAGGAAAGTATCTGAGACTCTTCCTAACTTGATCTCAACCAATCCCCTGGTCTCATTTCCTAGGGAGCTCACCCTCTGGCAAACCCATCTGGAATTTCAGCTATTTCAGTTAGTTGCTCCTCTGTGATCATTCAGTGACCCCTTACACTCCCAGAGCTTTCTAGGTCTTTCTGAGGGCTCTTCCTGAAGGTCATCCCTTTAGTGGCAGCTTTACTTGCCTGCCCCAGGCAGAGGTGTTCCCTACATCCTCTGGCTCCATAGCACTTTGTTCATGCTTCTGTTCAGTTTTCATTGGTAGCAGTGGTTCATTTTACACGTGTCTCTTCTGTCCTGTGTGTATAGGCAAGGCAAGGCAAGGACCATAGCTTAGTCATCTTTTTAGCATCTACACCAAGCAAGAGTCAGGCGTTTGTTAACCACACTGTGTAACTTGGGTAGTATGTTACAATCCACAATATGTTGATTGCTGATCCTTCAGCATGCAAAAAGGAAGGATATTTTCTGTCATTTACCATGTGGTCCCTGTTTCTTCTCTCTCTCTCTCTCTCACACACACACCCACACACCAAAACTCATATAGAATGAGCAAAGCTCTTTGACTAAAAATTTCTTTTGTCAGTGAATATAATTTTATACATACTGATTGTTTTGAATACAAATGATAGGTGTGGAATATGTGTTAAAAAATAGATGAACTAATAAAACCTTTCAAAGTCAAAATGGTATATTCTGGGTAGCTATAATTTTTTGGAAGGTACTATGCACAGTTTTAGGTCAGTGTTAGATGACCTCCTCACCTTCATTTCTCTTAACACCTTTTATCATAATTTCTGAAGCTCTGCTTTGTAGCTGAAGTTAAAAGTCCCGAGGCAAGCTCTTCAGAACTCCAGCATCTGCTTAGGGCTGAACTGGCGGGGGAGAAATTGAAAAGCAGTGGAGAGTCTTTTCAACAAAGTACTTAGCATTTTAAATAGTAGATGTGCTTAAAAAATGGTAATGATAATATTGGAAACTCAAACTACCTCATGCAGGTAGAAGATTGTGAAACTGTTTAGTGGATCCATACCTTGACTTCTCAAAAACCTTTTACAAAGAGTTCAAACTTGGTTTTGATCAAATTGAACTACTAAGAATGTAGACTTTTCCTTGAACATGGATTTCTAAATCTAACCTCTTCCCTCTGACATCAAAGAGAAAGGGTTCAAGGCCTTTAGAATCTCATTTCCAATACACCAAAAACCCTAGAATAATATTTAGAAAATTAGGAAGAGAGTTTTGAAATAATTAAATTTTGGTACTCATTTGCTATTTAATTCTGCATATAAAATACCATATTCCAGGTTAATGGCCATTTAATATAAGTGTGTGTGTGTGTTTAACCCTTAATGATCTATATTATTCCTATGAATTTCAAGAGCTTTTTACAATTCAGAAGTGTCTTGTGGACTTTTCCAGGTTATATCTTTAATTTTTTCTTCTTGTTCTGTAACTGGAAGAAATTGTTTCATTTGTTTTTCCAGCAGAGGGAGACATCTGACCATGAACGTGGTATTGCTACTTGCCAGGAGTATTCTGTAGCCCATTTTATCAATATACATAAAAAACTCAATGTTCAAATTAACTAGTTCAATAAGTAATTTAGCTCATTGATTTTTGGGCATATCCTAAGTGCCATTACAAGCTACGGATATTTTAAATGCCATTACCTAATAGAAGGAATGTTTTAAGCACCTTTTATTGATTTTATTACTGCTTTATTTTGCTGTCTTGGTTTAAAATCATTTTAACCACTCCGTAATCAAGAAGAAATATATCGTTGGTGAAATACAGTCAATTTCCTAAAAACCTTTGACATCGTTAAATAAGGAATTACAGTTGTTAAATCATGTCAGGCCATAACTGAGGGACAGAAGAGATATAAAATTTGGAGCAGTGGGCCAGCACACCAGTGAGCTGCGCTGACCTCTTGCATTCAGATTCTGCATGTGCCAGTCACACTCAGGTTTGCTTACAGTTTTTACATCAAGAAAGATTTAAAATCCCAGGTAGCAAGGAAGGTGGAGGAATGATAGCAAAATGTGATCCAAGGGCAATTACAGAGCTTTTTAATGACCTCTTGTGACTTTCAGTTAAAATGATTCTCTAAGCAATTCTGTAATTTCATTTGCTTTTTTTGCTAGATTATAGTATATTGATATTCTGCATAAGAGGGAGCTGGGCATTCACAGATTTTTTTTTTAACCACTTCCTCCTTCTGCTCATTTGATTTTATATTAGTGGTATTACTGAGCTGATCAGCTGAGAGACAGACGGGGAACATGGTCCATATACTGCTTAATCAAAGAGGTGCAGAAGTGGGTAGTGAGCACAGAAGCTCAATACAAGCCTGCTAATGAGTTGATTGCATTGACATTTGATGTAATTTAACTGTAGAGTGGCAAATATCAATACCTGTATATGATTTGGCAGATGGTTGTTGAACTGTGATTAGAAGTTTAGAATGATTCCCGGTAAAAGACCACCTGGCAGTAACCCAAGAACAGAGAACTGAGTTTTCCTCATTAAATGGACTAGGTCCAGAAAGTCAAGTGTTTTGATCATTAATAGAATCTTTCCTTTTCTTTTAGCAAATGTTAGCTTCAAGAGGAAATTGATAATTATGCATGGGTCTATTAAATGATCTTCGGGAGAGCTTTTTTCATTCCTTCAAATGAGCTCATATCTACGGTTGCAGCAATTATTCCCTGTCAAGGAAAGAAAACTAGTTAAACGCTGATAGGAATCATTTCCAATATGTCGGTGAGGTTGGAAGCAACTGGATGGAATTAATCTATTTGAGCCTGAAAACCAGGCTTGGTTGTAACATGAGTGATTATTATATTTCATAAATTTGTAAATATGTTATAAGAGGAGATAATTTAAGTTGTATTAAGTACACATTTAAGATATGCAAGATGCTGTTGTAAGTGTTCCAAGATGACATCTAGCTTTCCCTCAGCAAAGGATGACATGTACAATGCATGTCCCACAGGAGGGTTAGGATAGGGATCTGGTGTTGTGGCTGCATAGATGGGAGCCATGGGAAGAGGAAACGGCAGGAAAAGACCTCATGGAGGTGTCATTTGAAATAATCTTGGACAGTTGGTGATGGATATTCAGAAGTCGACGAGCCATATAAAAGCATAATATACTGTCAAATATTTGTGAGTTTCTTAAAAATAAAGATCACTAGCCAAGTGTAGTGGCACACACCTGTAATCTCAGTGACTTGAGGGGTTGAGGCAGCTTCAGCAACTGGTGAGATACTGTCTCAAAATAAAATAAAAAAAAGGGCTGAGAATGGAGCTTGGTGGTAGAGTGCTTGCTTAGCATGGGCAAGGCCCTGGGTTCCATCCGCATTACAGAAAGAAAGATCTCTTTTGCTCTGTTTCCTTCTTTCTTCATTTTAATTATGAAGTGTTTAGCATTCCAAGGATTTTGGGTGTATGTGTTGTGTGTGTGTGTGTGTGTGTGTGTGTGTATGTGTGTGTCTAAGAACAATGAAATACATAAAATGTGTTCATCCCTCAGCTGAGATGCAGAATATTACTGAAACCCTGATGGACTCCTATCTAACCACTCCCTCCCATCCTGTCAATATTTCAAATTAATTACTATCCTTATATCCACTTGCAAAGCACAGGAGCATCCAGATCTCTCAAGATCCACAACTCTGTTATTCTTACTTTGGTTAGATCCACGAGAAATGAAATAAAGGAATTAATTGATGTTTTCCTGGTGATTTCAGATTATATAGAAAGCAATTTTTTGGAGGGAGGGATAGGGAACAAAGGGAGTCTCAGATAATCTAAATGGCTGTCAGTATGGCTAAATAAATGAGGAAGTAGCCTGATTAATTCAAATTATAACTTCTGTTTCACTTTGAGCTTTATAGACCTTTCTCTTTTTTTTTTGCCCAATATATCCAGATTGATTAATCTCAGTGCTTTATGGTCAAGCCACGTATGGAGACTTATTCACAATTTTCATGCCTATGGACATCCATGACATATGGAACATTCATCTTTAAATTTAGTAACAAGTATTTTCAGACTTTTAAATTTTGCTGGTGACTTCGCTCTTTGCATTTTCTAGTTTTATAGTGTCTATAGGTGGGTATGTTGCAGGTTACAGGTGATAGTAGGTAGGGAGAGCTGAGCTCTATATAGTCTAAAGTGCTTCTTCCCTTCCTGTCTAACCCGCTCTGGGGGCCAGTTCTTTGCCTGCTTCTGGATGAAATCTCAGGCTTATTCCTTAGCTTGTCCAGCTCCTCTTAGACTCAAGAAATACTCTGGTTACTTTTAGTCATAAGAATGATCTGATTTCAGTAACAAAAATGACCAGTCCAGTGTAATATTCTGGCCACCATTCAAAGTCCCCCAGCTTGGAGTAGGGACAGTGGCTTTCCATTTCCCTTACTGGTGCTTCTCTTTTCATGGTCCCACCTCAGGGTAAGGGGTTCTTAATGAAGAAGGGGGAGGGGCAAGGAACATGAAAGAGTTCCATGGCAGGGGCTACCATCACTTCCAGTGGTGTTCTCTGGGCTTGACAGGAGCTCTTGCTGACTCTAGAGGCACTTACGGATCCCTCTCTGGGAACAGCATCTGTGGGTCACATGCCTGTCTTCTGGCCACATTCTATCTTCCATCTCCCCTTTCTAATCTGATCTTTTTTGGGTTGGGATTCTCCCTCCACCTTTTTTTTCTTTTTTTAAGTGCTGAGGATTGAACCTAGGGCTTAGTGCATTCTAGGCAAGCACTCTACCACTGAGTGTCAGTGGTTAAAGAAGAACTCACATGGACTTTGAGCTACCAAAGCTTTGCTTTGCTAACAGCCTTTGGTGACTCGGAGGGTGACTTGTTCAGAGTGAAAATCTCCACAGAGAGGCCTGGAAGAATATGGTTTTGTGTTCATCCTAGTTCACGTAGGACAGTGGGTTAAGAATATCTGCTTTGGGAAGAATCGGTCAGTTAGACTGGGATAAGGCAAACCATGGAAAGGGAACAGAACCGCCAGAACATTAGCTCTAATTTGTTTCACTCAAATGTTATTTAATGAAATCCCAATGTCAAATCAGCATCCTGGATATACATGGTCATGAAATGTGTATTTAGTCAGAATGCTGTGAAAACCTACATTGAAGTTATCTAGCACCTTCCCTCTTTTACTTTATGCCTTCCAACCAGCAGGCTTGGCCATGGGTAGATAATTTGAAAGTCCAATTTTTATTTGTTCTTGTTGCTCTTTGATAAAGTGATGTGGAACCCAGATTGTAAACCATTTCTGGTAGCTGCTCAGCAGTGTATGGACTCCTGACCCTTCCATATGCTGCTGTGGACACCCTGTCAGGAAAATGCATTTAGAAAAATGTTTTTTGTTTTTTTTTTTTTAAACTGTAATATTAAGTGAGATCTTGTGTGGGGAAAAAAAAGCTGAGTCTAGTCCTGTTTTTGGCTCTATGGAGGATTTAGCAAAAATCAGAAAAATATATTCTTTGCTTTTTATATTTCAGTTTCATCCCCAAGAAATTACAAATGACAAAACCTGCCCTTTTAGGATTTTGTACCATTGTTGTGGCAAACCATTTGGAGCTCCTTGGAGAAAAAGGCTACTCAGTGAGATAGCATCGTTAGTCCTTTTAAGTCAATTATACTCTGAAATATGATTTCAGAATTTCAGGATCCCAGGACCTATGGTCCAACTGGCAGCTGATCAATTCAGTGGAATTTAGAGTTCTCGCTCTCAACACTGAACCAAAATTTGCTTTGTCTAAACGAGGTAAAGCATACAATTATGGTCAGAAATGTAATAATAAATCTACTATAACAACCTTCTTTCCACCACATATCTTTTCTGGTATTTACCTGAATATCCAGCTTACGAAACCCAGAAGAGATTGCAATTTCAATAGCGCCAGCAAAGCTGTGAGTATCTGAAGCCTTTTAAACTATGATCTGTTTTTATTTTTCTAATGTGCGTGTCTGAAAGGTTTTCTTTTCTTTCTGCTTTGAAAATTAAAGAAAGGAGACAAACAGTTAAAAGTACGGAGGGTCCATGTGTGCTGCTTTTTCTACACCTTGAGGACTAGCAAAATCTTTAATATGAGACTTTATTTGTACAAAGCAAAACTTCAAAACCACTCAAAAGCTTTTCTTATTAACTGCTGTCAGTCCTGTGATTTACAGAGGCAATAAAGAACTAGAGGGGGCACATTTATCATGGAGTTCCACACACCAGAAGCCATTTTCTCCAGCGGTAAAGGCAAGTGATAAAACGAATTCTTTTGTTCTAAAGCAAGGCACATTCCCTGTTCCCTGTTCTCTAAACTTGGGCACATCAGGCTCCTCTGGTGGCAGCATGGCACCACCTCATCCACATTTAGTGATAAATTGTTCGCATGAAACACCTGATGATACACCTGGAACACCTGGCTGGGGACCATGCTCTGTGTATCACCTTCAACGCATGATGGTCAGCGGCCAACACATCTGTAGTGTTCATTCCTCCTTTACTTTGAACAATACTTGTGTGTTTGTGTGTATGTGTTCCCTATCATTTTGGAGGAGAGTAGATGAGAATGTTAAATATTGTGAATTTTTTGTTTTGTTTAGTAAAGAACATAACATTTGGATTTTCAATCCCGGGTTTTGTTGTTGTTGTTGTAGCAAAGAATGCCTCATCTGAATTTTGGTGTCAAAAACAAAAACCAGTATCAAGACACATTTTTTCAATTCGTTTTGTTTTTTATTTTGATTTTGTGTTTTGCATTCTAGGCAGGCAGGTATGATATACAGAGATGCTTTTAAGCTGTCTCTGAGCTTTGATTACGCATTTGTGGGCTTTTGAAATGAATTAGTCAGGCACTGGCAAAGCTGGACATAAAGGCTACAACGGTTTTGCTGTTTGAGAGACTTAGAAAAATGGAGAAGTTTTGAATTTTCCATAATTGAGTACATCCATCATCTAATAGTATTTATTAAGCACCCACCTGTGCATGACAATGTGTCAGGCACAAAGATTACTGGGAAAAATGTCAATGATTTGGAACCAAAGACAATTGTAGTGTTTGTGCTTATGGGAAAAGGAGCACAAATGTTAAATTGTGAGTGTTATTCCTGATAGAGCAAGTTATGTGGTTAATTTAGTCTCAGAAAAAGACAAGGTTGCTCAAGTAAAATCTCTTGGTATCTCCCTATTCTCCAGTAATTCACTATGCTTTTTATCAGTGTACTAATGAAAAATAATATGTTCAAAAGATAGAAGTAAGGCAGAGACCATAAGAAATAACAGGAAAGAAAAATTCAGGTCAGGTACTTTTGTGACTTCTTGGCCATTCTTAAAAACTTGTAGCTGAGAAGGAATTTGGAATGGTATTATGTGGGAGTTTCATTTATCTGTCCATCCTTTGCAATGTATAATTTAGTGGTTAAAATTATTCTCTTGCTTCTGTCACTATCAGTTTCTTTTCACAGGAAGGGGAAATAGGTCCTTCTGTCAGTAATTTGGCAAAAGTGCTGAAAAGCCCATTATCCCTGTTGGAGAGAAAGCAAACCAGCCCCGGAATGTGAGGACTTGGCAGGCTTCTCAGCGATGGCAGGCAGCTTCCAGGGAGAGCTGGGTTTCTTTTCGGAGAGTACCGACCATTAGACATTCTTGTTGAACCTACCTAACATTTTCTCAGAGAAAACTTATTTTCCACCCCCATTCCTTCCTATAAAAGAAAATTATTGCCATAGAAGGTATGGGATGGCAAAAGAAATAAAACAAACAAACAAAAACTCTAGTCATTTGAATAAAGAAGTTACCTCTTCTACATATTTTTTTAAAAATAGTTTTTTAGTTGTAGATGGGTGCAATATCTTTATTTTATTTGTTTACTTTTATGTGGTGCTGAGGATCGAACTCAGTGACTCACACATGCGATACAAGCACTCTACCACTGAGCTACAGCCCCAGCCCTCTCCTACATATTTTAGGAAGGGATTGCATCTGTCTGGAGGATGGAAGGAATATGTGCATTTTTGTTTTGTTTTTTTCTTCCTGTTAAAGATAGGGTCATGCTATGTTGCGCAGGATGACCTCGAACTCCTGGGCTCAAGGGATGCTCCTGCCTCAGCCTCCCAAGGAGCTGGGACTATGGGTGTGTACCATAGTGCACCACTTGGATGATGGGAAGCTTAACACTATTTCATGTTGTGCTTCTCACCATAGTTCCTGAACCAAAGGGAGCAACTCACTGTCTAGTAGCAGAGGGAAGCACTGTCACCAAGCTGAGCACACGGAAAGCTGAAGTTTGGGCTAATTTAGTTGTCTGGGCACCACTGCAGAAATAGTTGTAACTATTTGCTGTAATTTTAGGTTCATACTTCACTGTTGGAAAGAAAAACTTTATACAGAGGCTTACTTTTTTTTTTATATGACTTTGAAAGGAATTACATTTTATTTCTGACACTTATTGTATTGTAAAATCTCTACTCTCTGATATTTAAGGTGGAAACTTTTAACTTTCTCTCTTTAAAAAAAACACACAACAGAACTCTAGGGGCTTTTTAGTGCTATAGCCTCTCAAATAATCCTAAAGCTTTGAAAAATGAAATACTTTATTTTATGAAGCAGTTTTGGGGTCAATTTTTTCCCCTAAAATGTATGCTTTTATGTTGGGTGGTTTAAAGACCAGCTGTTAACTGAAACCAACCGTCCACGAAGTTGCGTAAAGTTGTGTTTCCTATTAGTCTTGTATCTTTTCTATTAGTCATTTATGAAAGGATACAGGAACATCTAACAGAACTCTAAAAAAAAAAAATTGAAAAAACAGATGTTGAAACCATATTGGCTTGATGGTTTGATGTTTTTTTTAAAAAATAAAAAAAGCTCAGTAATTATTAGTGGATTATGAAATAAGGCTTGTTTTGCTAACTTATCACAAAATTGTTACTAGTAGTTGCAATTGAAAATTGATGTTTTACTAGAATCTCAGAAAATACAAAAAAAAAGAAAAAGAGTTGAGGTTTATGCCTGGGGGCACAAGGAAGGAGGAACTCTGACATTTTCAATAGTTGGGCATGTATGAGCCTCTAAAGGTGTGTTTATTATGTTGTCATGGTGAGCAGTGAATTAAAAAAATAACAAGACTGCTCCTTGGGTAGTTGTGACTTATTGGTAGTTATCTTTACAAGAGTTCCATGCTGACTTAAGTAAAGATCTTCGGGGAAAAAAACAAACAAACTTTATTTTTCAAATAAATTCAGCTAAGAGCCTACAGGCTTCCATGACACCGCTCTGAATTATTATGAATGTGTACTGCTGTGAGAATAGCGCTCACCGCATTTAACAATAACCCCTTCCTCTGGAATTTCAGGAAAGTGGTAGGAAAATGAGAGGCAGATTAATGTGCTGCTGCTGAATTAAACGTGCTGGTTGATGGGCACAACATTTTTATCGTTACTTGTGCAAAGGAGTGCAGGGAGAGACTGTTGCTCGGGGTCAGGTCACATGTGGGACTGGTGAAGTTGTTTGAGAGGCATTTTTTGGCAAGCAAGGACCTTGGGTCTGGCTGGGAAAAGGTCTGTTTAACCCATTGCCTTTACCACGGATGCTCCACTTCCATTCTTCTCCCGAGGGTTGTGAGTGGTATTTTTGAAGGTAGGCATGTGATCTTTCGAGGGGCTTTCCTGTTGCCTTTGAGTCTGTTATTATAACCAAATATTGGGCACAGCATTGCTCATCAGCCTTTTTAACTTTAGTAGATGTGCTTTGGAGCTCATTGGTATGATCATAGATGGCTTTTTTTATTTGAAATAATCTTTAAGTCAAGGTTCCTCAGCCTACATTCCCACATTTATATCCAGGAATCTTTCCTCCCCTGTCCCTCCTCTTCCCATGCTCCATATTGTAGCCATACCAGACTGCTTTCTCCAGATATGCTCTCTGACCTCTGCACTCTTGCTTGTGCTATGAGTGTAGCACGTGGTACCTACTATTCCATGAAGTCCAGAGCACAATAAACCACTTCAGAGAATGATTCTCAAGTCCCTGCATCTTATTTTATGGAATAGTCTCCTCCCTTCCTCCTCTCCTCTGCACTCCATTGCTACAGTGTAATCTCTATTAAGTTATTTATGAGTGTGCTTCCCCTCCTTCTAGGGGTGGTGGCCCTGGACGTTAGGGGCATTGTGATTCTCATCTTTGTGTCCTACATGTGGTCCAGTGGAGCACTTAGCATGATTATATGTGGTAGATAAATCTTCAGCCCCTGGAATTCCATCTCAGATGGTGGTAGATTCCATAGAGCATGAAACAGTCAAGGAATCCAGAAACTATTCATTGGTCTTTTAAATTGTATTTCTGGGAGGTGCAGATTGGTTTTATTTTATTAGGAA
The DNA here is from genome assembly GCA_004024805.1 of Geosciurus inauris. Lineage (NCBI taxonomy): Eukaryota > Metazoa > Chordata > Mammalia > Rodentia > Sciuridae > Geosciurus > Geosciurus inauris. The sequence goes on from PVHX01011791.1 coordinate 27,110, forward strand.
GAAATGGAGACTATTAGGCTGACAAGTGTCACCAAAGGGTGGTGAGGTTCCTTCTGCTGCACAGCATCTCCCTCACCACTCTGGTGTCTTTGCAAATGCCATGTAAATGCACTCTGTGATGGGAGGAGGTGCTTCAACAGTCTGAAAGATGGGACTTTGGACAACATTTAAAATACTTATCCAAGGTGCATTTCATGCATTTCACAACGAATCCTTAATTTCCTACAGGGCTCTTAAAAATCTTTTAAAGCCACCACTTCGCCTAGGAAATGCTAGACCTTTCCTAGATCTTCCTAAGAGTGCTTCAGTGTATTGGTGACATGGAGATCATACTCTGTCCCTTAAAGGAAAGGAGAGGGTAAAAATACTCCTATTGTGACAGTTTCTCCATAGTTGAAGTCACCTTTCCTTCTAGGTTTGGCCTAAATATTTCTAATTCCCTATCCCACGTGTCTCCAACTCCCCGTTCCACTGAGGCTATTGGCTCAGATTGGCTCAGAGATGAGTACCTCATCAAAGCCAGCTGTTGCACTGGCCTTCAAGCCACCAAACCATTTTTCTCTCTCCAGGATCTGATTCACAGACAGGAAGTGTAGGCACTGGGTTGTAGGAGGCTGGGCTGAAGGGTCATGTTGGGTAGAGGCTGAGTCAGCACCATGGCCCACCTGAAGCCAGAGGAGAGCTAAAATTGTGGTTGAGCAGAAACCACAACTAAGTGGAAGCTGATTGTGGAGAGGATGGAGCAGAGCCACACAGGGGAATCAGTGACAAGGGACACATGCAAGCCCAGAGACAGATGGAGAGTCCACGTCAGTCCCCAGAGGTGGGGCCTTGCAGGGCTGGAACTGGGGAATTTCCCAGCAGCATCTGCCATCCTGGTGCTCTGCCCTGGAGAGGGAATGCCAGTATTTCTCTAGAGGCAGTGTAGTGCCCATCTCTTGAGGCGACAATTTAGGTTGTAGACTCTGGTAGGAGACTGCAGGAATTTGGGTCGTGTCTCTGGCATTGTAGCTATGTGTGACTTTGGGCTGGTTACTCATTCTCCCTCTGGGCCTTAGTTTCCCCGTATGTAGAATGGGCACAATACTAAGACCTTATCTTAGGGCTGTTGAGGGATCCAACAAGTTAAGTGTATGTGGCATTTCTCTTGAAAAACTGACCAGCCTACAAAATGTTAGCTTTTACTATTATTAAAAAATAGTTGTGCTTATTTTAATGTATGAGGAGTTATGCAGGCCTTATTTCTGAGAGAAAGTTAAGTAACAGTAAAATTCTGGATGCTAGAATCTATCTGCCTGCCCACCTGGCTTCAAGTCACACCATTCTAGCTGTGTGACACAAACTATATAGCTTCTTGTGCCTTGTTTTCCTCTGTGTTGTACTTACACGGAGAGTTCCTGCAAGGATTAAATGAGCTGATAAAAGGTCTCAATAAAAAAAATTACTTTTTTTTTCAGTACTGGGGATTGAACTCAATGGTGCTCTACCACTGAGCTACATCGCCAGCCCTCTTTCTTTCTTTCTTTTTTTTTTTTTGAGACATCATCTCACTAAGTTGCTGGGGCGGATCTTGAACTTGTGATCTTCCCACCTCAGCTTCCTGAGTTGCTGGGATGACAGTCATGAATCCCCAAATCCAGAAATTATTACTTTTAAGACTGTAGTAAACCTTTGATTCTCATTAAGACCCATTATCTTTATGAAGCTACAGGAGACCTGAAAATATATACTTGGATGGAATTCTGCCTCTTTTTTTTCCTTTGGGGGATCAGAGTCTCTCTGATGGTCGTTTCCAGCTGACATAGGCTGCACCAGGAGTCTCCGAGGTAAAGGCTAGGATGTTTTCAGAGTTCCGGGAAGAGGTATGGAATAGTGGTATTGATTTGAGTTGGTAGAGCAGAGCCATGGATTGGATGAGATTATCTTGAGTGAATATTTAGAATGAAAAGAGAAAAGACTTGAGAGAGATCCCTGGAAGGGGTTTTGAGGATGACTGGGGTTTTGGAGTGAGCTAGAGAGTGACAGGAAGAGATGAGTGAGCAGGTAACACTCGATGTCATTAGACAAATGATACTAATTGTGTCCATGATTGAGGCACACTGTGTCACACAGTGTTCCCAACTCTTTTTATTAATTTATTTAATCTTCTCAGCAATGCTTAGGTAGGTATATAGTATTATAATTCCATTTTTCAGATGGGAAAATTGGCATATGGAGAAGTTAAGTAATCTGCCCAAGGTCACAATGCTGATAAATGGTAAAACAGTAGAGTCTGAATTTTGATAAGCTCATTTTAGATTTCATGGTTTCCAAGGCCAAGTAGGAGTAAAATTGGAATAAATTAGGACTAAGAAGTTGTCTCAGTATTTGGATTGTTGATGTTCTCTATTTTTGCTGTTTTTATCATTGTTTCTAACCAACGACAAATGATATTATTTGGCAAGAGTGATTCTATGGTATGTTCAGAAGCAAATGGCTGTGTATTGAGAAATGAAAGTGTAGCAGTTAGATTTTGGTGCAATCATACTGCATAATAAGCAACTCCAAGAATTTAGTGGCTTATAATCATAAACAGTTATTTTTTTGCTGATGGGTCTGTGGTTTGGCTGAGAAGACTCTGCTTTAGGCTATAAATTGAGATTAGTTCTCTTCCATATGTGTACTAGTTTACTAGTGCTGCTGTAACAAAATATCACAAACTGGATGGCTTAAACAACAGAAATTTATTTTCTCAGAGTTCTAGAGGGTAGAAGTCCAAGATCAAGGTGTTGGGAGGATTGTTTTTTTTTTTTCTAGGACGCTCTCTGTGGCTTGCACATGGCATCTTCTTGCTGTGTCCCCACATGGTCTTTTCTGTGGGCACAAATGTCCTTGGTGTCTTTCTCTGTGTTAGATTTTCCTCTTATGAGGACCAGTCAATTTTATTAGAGTCATCTAATGGCCTGATTTTGACTTAATCACCTCTTTGAAGGCCTTATCTCCATTTCGAGGTACTGGGAGTTAGGACTTCAACATATGAGTCTCCTTCTCCAGGACTCGTGGCTAAGTGTTGCAAACTCATTTCATGGCAGAGGGCAAAATTCCAGGAGGAACAGGATACTCTTAAGGCTTCAGCTTGGAACAGGCACACTGTCCACATCCATTGTTTAAAATAGGTCACACGACACCCAAAGTCAGTGGATTGCCCTCTTCCACAGGGAAGTCAGGAGATGAAGGGGGAGGAAAGGAATATTGAGGACAAAGGACATAATCTACTATAGAGAGGTAGCAAATCTCTGTCAAGAAGTTTTATTAAAGTAGAAGGCTGGGGCAGTAGCTCTCCAGGGTAAGTGATGGGTAACGAGATGTTCCACTGACAGCCCAGGAGCAGGAAGCTGCTGATGGCATGGGATGGAACTGCAGTGGCCTTCTCCTCCAGCCATGCTCAGCTCTTGGCTGTCCCTGAATGTCTTGTCTTTGCTCACACTGTTGTCTTTCCTGGACACATTTCCCCACTTTTCTTTTTCTGGGTAATTGTTATTCATCCTTCAAGATTCAGTTTAAAAGTTGTTTTCCTGTGATATTTCTGTCTCCCTGAGGCAAAGCAGGTGGTTCCTTTCCTGTTTTTCTTATAGCAACTCTGTTTTAGCTTTTATTACTTTTTAAATTATAACTTTGTGTAACTCAGATATCAACTTTTCCCCTATCCTTTGGGTCCTGCATCGTCATGATCAGTTCATGCCCTGAGCCCATGAGGATGCCACGTTCAGCTCTGCTTTGTCACCACAACTAAACCCAAATGATGCCACCACGATCACCGGCTAAATGGAAACCAAAACCAGTAAAAAGTCAAGTTCACTTAAATAAAAGTATTAAAAGATTGTTTCAGAGGTGAGATATACCTCAAGACGAATAACAACAGTAATCCCTTCTAGACACTTCTGCTATCTCCCTAGATCTCTTCTTGGCCACAGGGGATTTTCTTACTCTCAACAACGGCTGGTTGCTCTGGCTTGGGCAGGGCTACAGGGTAGTGTAATCTGGGTGTCGCTACTCATGGAGGACATGATGTATCTGGTGCTCTCTGGGATTGTACACTGTGGCCTTCAGCCCGCTGTGTCTTTTCTCTTGAACATCTGCTTGCATCCTCAGTACCCCCAACTGCTGTCCTCTGTTATGCAGAACAATTCTGCTAGCTCCTCCAACTGCATCTTTTTTTTTTTTTTAATTTTTTTTTTAGTTGTAGATGGACACAATGTCTTTATTTTATTGCTTTGTATGTGGTGCTGAGGATCGAACCCAGGGCCTCACGCATGTGAGGCAAGCGCTCTACCGCTGAGCCACAATCCCAGCCCTCCAACTGCATCTTGATGTTCCTCCCAGGAGATGGAGAACGAGGAGCTATTGATTTCAGAAAGTTTAGTGACCATTTTTAATTTTAGGATGTTCTTTGATGGACCCATAACCCTAGGGGCCCATTAAGGCATTTCCTAAACCTGGGTGATAACCTCTCATAAAGAATTCTTTTTTTTTTTTTTTTTAAATATTTTTTAGTTGTAGATGGACACAATGTCTTTATTTTATTGGTTTGTATGTGGTGCTGAGGATCGAACCCAGGGCCTCACGTATGCGAGGTAAGCGCTCTACCGCTGAGCTACAATCCCAGCCCTCATAAAGAATTCTTATTGCAGATCCCAGGATAACACGCTTTCTCCACATCATCACGCCTGTTCCTAGCTAGACTGTGAAATTCTTTCAGGCAAGAATTGAGCTCTATTCATTTTTATATTCCAACATCCGAGACAGTCCCCAAAACATAGTAAGGTCTTTAAAAATATTGGTTGAATAACTAAATGAGTCAAATTCAGTGTTTTCTATTTTCAATTATAATCAAGAAGCTGATGGGATATGGATCAGAAACTACTAAATGTTTCCACATTCCCAGAACTGAACTAGAACTGTTATTTTATTGAACCTGAACTAAATTGAAACAAAGAGCCTTGATATTTTCCTTGTAAATCAAAATTGCTCACTGGCTTAAACCAGAGAAAAACTGCAGTAGTGCTTAACCCAGAGTGGAACTAATCTGAAAAACCTACTGGTCTGATTCTCCAGTTACTTACTAAGTTACTTGAACATTCTACAATTATAAAATTGCCATTTTTTGAACAGTGGCTCTCTCTATATTAACTCATAGAGGAGATCTTTTCCTGTTTCACTGAAATCACAGGATGTCCTAGGGATCCTCTGTCCTAAGTGGTATTAATTTAGGGACCTCTAAAAATATTGTGGATAATCTCATTTGTTCATACATTCAATGGTTCCTTGTCTTATTGCCAAAAGCCTATTCTAAAATATGATGAAAATCAGTTGTTGAGGAAAAACTGGAGATGGGAGTAGGGAATTTCTTTTGTGAGTATGTGTGGGGTGGGACGGGAGGTAGCAAACCATAAATAGGAAAACTCAAATGAAGCCAGGAAAAGATTTGTATCTGAGTATGAGCCCAAAAGCTTTACTTACTTGGTTAAATGATATTATAAAACTTTAATAAAATTAAAATTATAATAAAAACAATAAAGAGAATATTTGGAAACAGTGACAGCAAGATGTAGTTACATTTGATCTGCTAGAAGAAAGGCAGATAATTTATGAGGGAAAAATCATTACATTTAAATTTTACCAACTTTCTTTTTCCTTCCTGTTTTATGAAGAATTTATATTAGTTTAACATTCAAAACACACCAGATGCCCCCTTTCAGTTAGTTGAATTTGATGTCAAAATTAAAATCCACTAAGTAATTTCAGATTTGTGCACTATAATTTAGCTGTACAGATTAGTCCACAGAAAATATTTCTTAAAAGTGTTTTCCTTTGGGGCTGGGATTGTAGCTCAGTGGTAGAGTGCTTGCCTTGCATGCGTGAGGCCTGGGTTCGATCCTCAGCACCACATACAAAGCAATAAAATAAAGACATTGTGTCCATCTACAACTAAAAAAAAATTAAAAAAAAAAGTGTTTTCCTTCTATTAAAAATAACATATGTAGCTCTAAATGTTCTTTATGATGAAATGTACTTTATCTCACTGGTTCTCACATCTGGTGATGGTCTCTTGAATTTCCCCATGATTTTATTAGAGTTTAGAAAAGGTTAATTAAGTATCCACTGATCTTAGTGGAAGAAGATTTAAAAAAATATAACATTACAAAATGTCCTCATAGGGTATGAAGGTAACACCACAAGAGGGTACTATAATTTTATCAAATTTGTCCTGGTAAGTTGGCTCAGAAGGTGAATTGATTAGAGCCTGCAGAGTTAATTTTAATATGCTAATACATCACAGCAAGTTGAGACTTAAATAAAATGATACAATTAATATACTTTTATGGGATGTAAAAAGACAGTAAGGTCATTTGTAGATTATATTAGAGCTGCATTTAGACTTATTGGGTTTAAAATTCAGCATTCTTAAAAGAAAGCAGCAGATGTCTGACATATGCATTTTAGTGACCTTTGAATGAAGAAGTGAATGTTGAATTGGGTGGATCTCGATCTAGGCTCTTAAAATAAATTAACTCTCTGGTTTCCCTTTTAAATACAGCTCGGATCAAGCTTTTAGATCTTACTTTCCTTAGAGTTGCAACACAAAGCGTTATAGTGTGTTAACCCTGGAGTTTTTGAAAGGCTATTTAATCATAGAAGATTTCAGTTCCTTAATGTGCCTCTGAAAGTGATTCTACAGTTTTGCTTGGTAATAAATTTGAATATCTTGGAGTCTTTCAGTCCTTGGTTGAACAGTTCTGTTATTTAATCTGAAATCATTGAAGGTGCTCATATGGCTAAAGGATTTTTTTTTTAAAATATAACATCTTGGAACTCGGCGTGTTTATGTGCTAATTTCAGCAGATGTTCATTTACTGAGCAAGGTAGACTGGGGTATTTGAAATAAGTTAGTGATTTATCTTGTGAAAGAACAATTAGGTGTTTACAGAGTGCAAGTAGACTGTTAGGTATTCTATCTTTTGTCACATACTTACCCAGTGGCACAGAGAGTATGCTGGACCAGCACTTAGTATCACACTAGGATTAACTGAGATAATGTATGTTAACTGCCTAACACTGAAGCAGGAACAATGTTGAGGTAACTCACAGCCTCAGGGCTGCTGGCAGCCTCCTTGGCTATGCCATATGGCTCCAATCTCATAGCAAAATGCAAGCAAGATCAGAGAGCTGCCTCTGCCTCTCTACCTCTCAAACACACACAAACGTTAGAATTTAGTGGTTGGAAAGTACAGCTGTTTTTCTTGACATTCTTTTATTCAATAAAATAGGCAATCTAAAGTTTCAAGAATTTGTGATTTACTCCCCACAGGACTAAATACAGCTATTTTTATTGTGTACTTTAAGAAAAACAACCCATAAGTCTTCCAGGTCTCTTAAATTATCCCAGCCTATAAAAGCTCACTCACAACTGTCCAAGGATAGAATCTGGCAAGAGTTGTTTTCCATTCTTTCTCCCTTTCTATCTTTAACAAGGGATCTATCTCTATTCAAAAGGCCGAGACTTGCCTTCACCCTTAGTCTTGGGAGACAGATGTTTCCTATGTCATCATTGATGTCTGTGTTAATCAGCTTTCCATTGCTGTGACAAAATGCCTGAGAAAATATGCTTATAAGGAAGAAAAGTCTATTTGACTCAAGGTTTGAGTCCATGGTTGCTTGACTCTGTTACTGTGGGTGGGAGCAAAGAGAGAGGAAGAAGATGGGTGTCAGTACCCCCTTCAAGGGCACACCCTCAATAACCAAACTTTCTTTCACTAGACCTCACCTCCTAAAGGTTTCTCAACCCCCAGTTGCACCACAGCTTAGTGACCAGGCCTTCAATACATGAGCCTTTGGGGGATACTTCTAAACCATACATTATCATGCCCTCTTCTTGGCTGTGCATTCCTCATGCTTCTTCTCAGCCTCTTTGCCATAATCTGATTTCCTCTACTTCATACTGCCCCACATCCATTTCTCCTGTTCTCTGCTCTTAGTTGATCACCTAAAGCTGGTGTGTGTTGGTTCAGAATCTGAACTCGGCTTGTCCATGTTTCCAGCTGTTCTGCCTCGTGCTGGTGTTTGTTGACTTGACTCACCTCGGGTTCCCAGTGTTATTAAATTTTCAGCCATTGAGAATCACTCTCTCTCTCTTTCTCTTTTTTGGTACTGAGAATTGAACTCAGGGGTACTTGACCACTGAGCCATATCTGAAGCCCTATTTTGTGTTTTATGTAGAGACAGAGTCTCACTGAGTTGCTTAGCACCTCGCTGTTGCTGAGGCTGGCTTTGAACTCACCATTCTCCTGTCTCAGCCTACCAAAGTGCTGGGATCACAGGCATGCACCACCATGCCTAGTGAGAATCATTCTCTTTATTTCTAAACTTTTATGTTTGATTTGATATAAATGTATCTTTATGACGAACTAGAAATTTATGACCAAATAGCATGTACAAGATCAACCCACTTTTACAAAAATAATAATGCCTATTATTATCATGGGGCCCCTTTTCTAATAGTGAGTCTGAGAAAGAATGAGCTATTGAGAAATTCCTGCCTCTGATGTACCACTCTTGTGGAAGTCAGAAGCACCTGGTTGGAAAAGGACTCTCCTTATGGTGGTGGACCTGTGAGCATTGAGGTGGACACTGAACTGCATCAGGCTAAAATGAGCAGCAAAGATTCACTGTCTTAAAAAACAAACAAAAATACCAAAACCATGTGTTGGAGGATGATGGGAATTGCAATCCAGGATGTGCAGATAAGCCATGGTGGATCATGGGTGTATGCAAGGAGGTAGAAAAATGACAAGGATTTTTAAAGGAGGAAGGTTACATAAGTTGTTTTGAAACAACTCTCTTTGGCTAAAAGGATGAATATAAGGGCAGTGCAGTACCAAGTTGCAGAGGTGATTGCTGGAAGCATCCTGTGGAAGGTCATGGTGGCCTTTATGCGAGGTGGTGGTTTTGGCAAGGACTTGTGATGGTTTTTAGTATCAGGCAAATATGCTCGAGCACTCCTCCTTCATGGCCTCTTGATTCCTCTTTGTTAGGGTTTGACCCAAGTCACTCCATTTTGATTCTGACAGCTTTCTCAACTGTAGGTACCACTGTGACAGACACTGGGTCTGTTTTGCTCACTGCTGTTTCCCAAGCGTCTTACACATGATAATCCCCTAAGACTATCTGTTGAATGAATGAGATGAAGTGCTATCCCTGAGCCCACCATGGGACTATTGCATGAGAGATCCAGACTGTTCAGATGACTCCCTTTAAAGACTTTTGGGTTTTTCTGGAACAAGCACCTTTGATGGGGACCTGTAGCATCATATTGTGGCCTGAGAGGATCTCTAGCATGTCATCTGTCTCTAATCACATCCTCTCTAGAGAGACTGTGCATACAGGTGGTTGGCACTGCTACTTCTAAAGGAAAAGGCTTCCATTCTGAAAGGGCCTGATGTTACTTGACCAAGCCTGATGGTGTCTGGGGGTAAGAGGAATAAACTACTTCACTTTGCTCTTAACTTCTGTAGCTAACTCGTGGACTGACGGGTGCAGAGTAGGTGCCCAGCAAACCTTTGCTTCCTGGGATGGGAGAGGCTTGAGTATCTCTTAGCCTTTGACAGAGGAGTCACAGGAATGAAAAGGGGTAACTGATAGGGCAAAGCCCAGGGGAGGTCAGTGTCGCTGGGGTTATTGTCACGGGGCCAGAGGAAGGATAACTTTCTCAGAATCTTCTAAGTCAGAAACTGGATATTCCCTGCCCTCATCTGCCTCCTTCGATAGGATACCAAATGCTAAACATTTTCACCTTCAGCAGCCTGATCTGGTTCTGATGTCTTGGTTTAGGTTCTTGCTCCCTGCACCACGAAAATGTGGTAAAATGCTGAACTGGGTTTCTCCAGTAGTGTCCTTCCTTTCTTCCATTCCAGCCTGACTCAATTGAATGTTCACATGATGCCCGAAGGACCTTTCCAAAATGCAAATCCAATCATGCCTCATTCCCATTTAAAAAACTCTACATTGATTCTCTATTGCCTTCAGGATAAAATCCCCACACCTTGGACTAGAATCTCGCCTCTTTGTGATTTGGAATAGGCCTACTTTTTTAGCTTCGCCTAGTACAGCTTCTGTGCTCATATACTAGCCACCAGCCATATATCCTGGTATTTATGCACAGTTTTTGTCCCTGTTCCTTTATTATGCAGCTCCTTGAACCTGAACCATCCTTCCCCCCAGTTTTGTACCTCACTGCTTGGATCTGGCAGCGAGGTCTTGATGGTGAGTGTTGTCTCTCCTTGGTGCTTGACTACATTCTATCTTCTGCCTGTTAGTCAGAGGCTCTTTCCCTGCCTCTTCCTGTTTCAGAATTTGTGCCTTCTTACAAGATATTTATATTTCTTATTTTCTGGTCTGTTAACCTTTAAAAATTTGATGATTTTTTTTACAATTTGCTTAAATAGTATTTTAAAATCTCATTGTAATTTTACAATATCAAAAGTCTTAATCATATAGTAAAAATCACAACGATGATTTCTACCAGGTGCAGGGTTGTTCTCATGTTCATTGTCCAGAGCCAGCCTGTTTCATTTTAGAGTCTTCCCAAGGGTAAGGAGATGAGGCTAACATGTGGTTCGATATTTGTTAGAGAAAATGGAAAAAAGGGAGCTGGAGTAGCAAGGGGGAGGTGTCTAAAAACATTTAAAAGGCAAATATACTCACTGGATAACATTTTTCTTATGTTAACACTGTTGCACCTCTTTCTGAGAATAGGTATACATATGAAATATTTCCTTCCATTTCTGTAGAGTCCTGATTGTCATGGGCTTATTTTTGATTATCTGTGAGAAGCCTTAATTAGAGGAAATAGCAATGTGTTTCTGAAGCAGAAAAGTTATAGGAATAAAAAATACTTCAAATAATTCTCAATTTCTATTTAGCAAGATCTGATACAGAGCAGAAATAATGAGAGTGATAAAATCTAACCGGCACTAGTGAATTTGACTAAAAGCCAAGAGCCACAGAGTCAGGACGCTTATGTTCATGTTTAAATTACTCAAGTGCTTAATTGTATAATTTCAGTTTCAATTACCGAATGCCCTTACTTTTAAAATTAGTCCTTTGAGTATTAGCTGCGTGATGTTGTTATTAAAGTTGAAAATCTGCTATTATGGTTTAGAGGATTATTGCAAAGTTGTTGGCATATGTCTTGTTTAATAAATAAGTTTAATTGTGCATGTAATCTGGTAATTTAATAATGATGAATTATATTTTTACAGAATATAGAATAGCTTTTTTTATTAGGCATAAGCAAAATTACTTTTTAGAGATTTATTTTCCAGAGAAAATATTATATTATGAAAATATCTAAGATACTTCTTGCACTAGATAAGTTCCTGTAAATTGTGAGACTTTTAATGGAAATTTTACATTAAAATCCTCCATCTCTGACCCCCACATGAAAGAGGTTGGGAGCAGGGAAATGAAGTTCAATTAACAAGGAAGCTGTTTATGTATTTAATGCTTTCTCAGTTTGTATTTCCCCTAGAATATTGAGAATATGACAAAGTAGCCCATACAGATTAGTATATTTTTACCCCCTAAGGCACTTTCCCATTTGATCATGAACTCAACAGCTGCTATTAATGTTAATGAGCTTTAGTGATCAGGAGAGTCCCTGTGCTGGTCCTGAATTACCTTGGGCAAAACCTTCTGATTGGCATTATTTTGTTCTTGCTTCCATTAGCCTAGCTATCTCCACTGAATCCTAGTCAGGGAAAGAGCCAGTTGTTTTAGATCCATGTCTAAGAAGAAGACATTTGGACTTTTAAAGTTCAAGTATATTTTCATTTCTAAATGACACTGGCTTCTCAGTTGATTCTTAAATGAAATCTGCATCAAGAGGGGTTGCTTTGTTGACCTTTACCTTCCTTTGATGGGTGAAGAAACCAAGGGACACATGATTGGATGACTTTTATGAAATCACATAATGAATGATAAAGGACCAAAGCCTAAGATTTTTGCGTCTGTGCAAAAGTAGCCCCTGCTACTTTTATAAGGACGGTGGCGTGAACTCTCGGGAGGGTCGTGTTTGTAAACCACAGACCACAGTATTCTTCCTGCTCCTTGGGGTTAGATGGATTTTGGAACTCAGAATTTCTGGAATAGTAGAAAGGTCCCTCAGCTGCATCCCAGTGACAATTAAGGAACACACGAGGACAAAGAGCTCAACCACAGGCAGGAGTTGTCATTCTAACCTTGAGGCTAAAAAGAGATGGAAGAGTAGTAATTAATTTAGAGGAACAGAGAAAGCTGGAATCTAGTCAAGCATTGGAGGAAAGGCATCAGAGACACTGAGATTCTGAATATGAGGTCGTAGAGGAGGGCAGAGGACTGGTGCAAAGTCCTCTGGAGCGTTTGGCACTGCTACCTGCAGGCTATTCCTTTCTCTCAAAAGAGAGGTGCTTTTCTGGAAAGAGTGAATAAGAGTGAATCAGAGAAACTTTGGTCCAGACATACCTCTGTGTGTGTGTGTGTGTGAGAGAGAGAGAGAGAGAGAGAGAAAGACAGAGAGAGAGATATGCTGGACTCCAAATGGACACCAAGAGGAACTTCAACTGCTGACTTGGTGTGTTGAATCCAACCTGCACCTCTCCCCAAGAAATGCAGCCTAGACAGCTCTGCAGAAGCAGCAAAGTTTATTGAGGAAATAGGCACACAGGCCAGTCAATTGGGGTCAGTTCTCCTTTCCTTCAGAGAGTGACCCCAAAATGAGGGTTTCAGAGGTTATTATAGGGTGGGCGAGTTACATGACTTGGGAAAAACAGAATTTGGCAAATATTCAACCTATAGTTATTTACAGTTCAACCGTGATGGCGCCTTCTATGTCCCCTTTCAGTTCCTGGAACTTTAGGTAACTGGCCAGGGGGTCTGGCAGCCTGTGGTTTGGCCCCATTCGTGAGAAGCTAGCATAGCATTAAATCACAGAAGCACAAAAAGCAGGGTAGCAGATACGTGCAAGCCTGAGCCAGAGTGACTCCATTTTGAGTTTGGATTTTACAGGTGAAACACCATATCTTTTCTCACAGCTTCCAGAAAGCCCTGGACAGGTTTTTATGCTCCTAGTTGGAGACTGGAGGATTCTTTTCTGGGAAAATGGTCTCAAAGAAAAGCCATTTCAGAGTCTGTCAGTGAAGTGGTCAGGGCTCCACCTGATCAACTTTGAGGTCAGTGAATCTTTTCTGACTGGCCTTACAGGTGAATACACAACTAACAATGCCCGAGATCTCAGAAATATCCTGAGAAAAATACCTACAAAGTGAAGGGGAATAGAATCACTGTAAAAAGGACTCAGTGGAAACAGGAAAAACTATACATACATGTGGGTGCATGCATGCATTGCATTCATCATATGTGTATATATATACACACATAGAATTAAAGTCAATTAAATAAAAAAAGTTACTAATATAACCAGAAATGGCAGTGCATCTGTGATTTGATTAAGAATAAAACATGTAGAGGAAAAGAAAGAAATATTAGAAATTTAGTGTAAGATAAAAGAAAAATTCAGTAGAAGGCATGGGAAGATAAATTTGAGGAAGTATCTTAAAACATAGAGCATAATGAGAAAGAGAAAAAAGGTCAGAATATTTGAAAATCCATCCAGAAGCTTAAATATCCCACTTTCAGGAGTTCTGTAGAGTGAATAGAGAAAAATATAGGAGAGAAAGTTATACAAAATTGATATAAGAAAAATTCCCCAAATTGAAGGGGTTGAATGCCTAGCACATGTGTTTGTCAGAGTTTTCCAGAGAAACAGAACCAACGGGATGTGTACACACATGCATAGATTTATTATAAGGAATTGGTTCATGTGACTATAGGGGCCAAGAAGCCCCAAGATCTGCAAGGTGAGCTAGGAAGATGGTGACCCAGGAGAGCCAGTGTCTAGCTGCAGCCTGAGTCTGAAGGCCCAAGAAGAACCAGCAGGGCTGGTGTTGCAGTTGGAGCCCAAAGGTAAGAAAAACCTGATGTTGCAGTTGAAGGTAGTCAGGCAGGAAGACTCCTCTCTTACTCTGGGGAGGGTCAATCTTTTTATTTTCATCAGGCCTTCAACTTATTAGACGAGGCCCATCCACAATAGGGAGAGTAATCCGCTTACAGTTCAACCAATTTTCATGCTGAGCTTGTCCAAATGCGGCCTCACAGAAACGCCTAAAGTCTGACCAAATATCTGGATACTCTGTGTCCACTCAAGTTGACACATAAAATTAAGCCTCATACATGTTCTGCAACCGCTCTATCCTAGGCAGGTGGGCTGGAGATTGAGGCAGCCTGAAGAAAATACGATGGGGCTGTGGGATCTCTGAGGTGCCTTTATTTGATAGGTGGGCAATCCACACAGCCAGAAGTCCTGGTCAGCTTATCTACGAAATTGCAACGGTGATGGCAGCGTGCCACGATGACATCACTGGTTATACAAGACAGGTGTGCTGTTGTTCCGACATACAAAAAGCCTCTTAGTCATTGCTTCCTAGTCATCCGGGGGAAGAAGCCCGACCGACTCCATTTTTCTTACAAGAAGCAACAACAACAACAACAACAAAAAGGATCCACATCTCCATGAAACTTCAACATAACAACAGCAGAAAGCGGGGCTGGTGATGTAGCTCAGTTGGTAGAGTGCTTGCCTTGCATGCACAAGGTCCTGGGTTCAATTCCCAGCACCACACACAAAAATAAATAAATAAAAATTAAGGAACCTTAAAAAAAAAGGACAGAAAGCTCTTTAAGCCTACAGAAAATAAACAGGCAAACAGAACATCAAAATGGTTTTAGACTTCTTAACAGCAGCCTTGGACCCTGGAAGACAATGGATTGGCATTTTTGAAAGACTTGGAGAAAATTATTTCTCGACTGGAATTCTATATCCTAAGAATTTAGTTATGCATGTATGTTTTATTTATTTAAAATTACTATACCTAGCATTTTTATTCATTCACAGCGGGAGAGTTCCTGAAGGTCTCTAGTCTTTTCTACTGGCAGAGTCTGATTTAGGCAGGCCAGTCTTCATAAAACAATTGGTTTTGTGGTGCATGATGGAAAAAAACAGATTCCATACTAGAGATGAGGAAACTCAAGAAAAAACACAACTATGGCAGACACTGTTAATCCCTGCGCATTGCATCCCTCAGACACACGAGTTTAACCCCAGGTGGCAGAGCTTCTCACCTAACACCTGCTGGAAGAGGTGGCTGGGCATAAATGCAGCCCATGAGCAGTTTTGGGGTGGGGCTGATTCAGGCTCAACCCTCAGCCAATGAGAGATGGGAATTGATATAAATGCCCACCTCCCCGCCCTCAGCACTGTTAGTTCGGAGCTGTGTGCTGGGTGTGTTTTCAGAAGGTTCAAGTTGGATCTTGCTTCTGGTGTTGAAGAGGTAACCCACTCACTGATGTACCCTCAGATAGGCCTGAGATCATCTCTCAAATTTTCTGCAGTCTTTTCTCAGGATCTGTTTTTGGAGGAACCAGGGATTTTAAACCAAAGAATATTGTCTGTGAGCTTTTCTTGTTAAGATACAGAAACACTGGGCTGAGGTTGTGGCTCAGTGGTAGAGCGCTTGCCTAGCATGTGTGAGGCACTGGGTTCGATTCTCAGTGCCACATGAAAAAATGAACAATAAAGGTATTGTGTCCATTTATAACTAAAAATATTTTTAAAAAAGATACAGGGACATCTCTTTGAATTTAGTTTGAAAGGAAATAATAAAGATTAACTTCTTAATTTTGGATTGATTAATGTGTGTTTTCTGGTCAATTTTAATTGAAGAAAAATGCAAGAGAAACGCTGGTAAAACTACCTTTCCCCTTAGTTTTCTATGATATTTTATGTAATGGAATTTTCTTTCTTAAAATGTTTTAGAAGTGTCCCAAACTATTCTGGTCATTGACCCTGAAAGTAAACTGATCAATCTTTCTAGAGGTTTTCATAGATGCAGTAGGAGTAGCATAAGGTGATACCACAGTGATTACTCACACTCAAAACAGATGAGAAAATGAGTAAGAATTAGCGTTAATTCAAATATCTATATAATAAAAGAGGCTACATTAATTCTGGGAATGATTTTGCCATATGTTTCTCTCTTTTGCTTAATTTTTTATATATTTTGTTTTGGAAAACATGTTTTCATTTGCATGTTTATAGTCCTTTTTCTCATCTTTTCAAACCCATGTTGACCTTTTTTTCTTTGGTGGTACTTGGGTTCACCCTCAGGTCCTTGTGCATGCTAGGCAAGTGATCTACCACTGAACTACCTCCCCAGCCCTTTTAAATTTTTATTCTGAGATAGGGTCTTGCAAAGTTGTAGGGGCTAGCCTCAAACTTGCAATCCTGCCTCAGCCTCCTGAGTAGCTGCAATTATAAGCATGTGCCACTATGCTGAGCTCAAGTTTATTTTATTTATTTTTTGGTACTGGGGATTGAACTCAGGGGTATTCGACCACTACTGAGCCACATCCCCAGCCCTATTTTGTGTTTTATGTAGAGACAGGGTCTCACTGAGTTGCCTAGCGCCTCGCTGTTGCTGAGGCTGGATTTGAACTTGTGATTCTCCTGTCTCAGCCTCCCTAAGTGCTGGGATTACAGGCGTACGCCATTGCTCCTGGCTTCAAGTTTATCTTTCAGCAATTTTCAGAAGTTCCCAAAGTTGAAAATAATGGAAACTAATCATGTGTGTGAATAGATTCAATTCTTTTTACAGATTAGTAGTGGTTTGAGGCGTCCTTGGTGTCGGAAGTTTGGAATGAGTTGGAATCCAGTGATTTTGTAAGAGGTGGTAGATTTAGATGGGGTGCTGTCCTGGGTGCAGCAGTTCAAACCAGTGTTGAGTTTAATTGCAGCAACTGAGCTTTGGTTGAAGGAGGCCGGGGGGCCAGTTAACCAAGCTGTAACAAATTGGCTGGGTGATGGACTAAGTGTAGCCAATGAAGTTGTTTTTGCCTTAATTTTTCTAATGCTGTTTGAGCACGTTGCTGGCTGACGTTCTCACAACCTGCTGTGGTTCTAGGGCTGCCAGATTGGAGAAGTGTTTTTGCTGTTTTTCTCTATTGCCTTGTTTTTCTGTGCTCGAGTAAACTCTACTAAACTTAATTGGTCTAAGGAATTTTCCTTATAGCGCTGTCATGGAGGGACAGATTATGGAGTGGGAGATTGTGGCCTTTAAACTCAAATCCGTGGAGTTAGCCTGTCCTCACTGTATACACCTGGGCAAATGCTAGTTCCTGTTTGGAAAACCCCCTTGGCAGGGTAGTCCTGAGGATTAACTAGGCTAATCCATATGAAGTACTAAACAGAGTGCCTGACCTGTGATGCGGTTCTGTACGTGCTAACTTAAAAGGCAGGAGCCTTGAAGTCATCTGAGCCGGATGGATCTGTCCTATTTTTTCTTTTTTGGTACCAGGTATTGGACTCAGGCACTCGACCGCTGAGTCACATCCCCAGCCCTGTTTTGTGTTTTATGTAGAGACAGGGTCTCACTGAGTTGCTTAGCTCTTCGCCATTGCTGAGGTTGGCTTTGAACTGGCGATTCTCCTGTCTCAGCCTCCCTAAGTGCTGGGATTACAGGCGTGCACCACTGCGCCTGGCTGTGCTATTTTTTGATGGCGTTGGTCTTGAGGTCGGGACTTGCGTTGCACCTCCTCAGCCTGCCTCAATTTGCTGCACTCCCATGTTGTTGCGAGTTTATTTCAGTTCTTGAAACAGCCCGTCCTAAAGTGCGGGCTTTCTCTCAAATTGTCATGTCAAGTTGCCCTGGCCATGGGGCTGTAGTCTAAGTACTGTAACAGCAGATGTTTGAGGGTCCCCTTCTCTAGCCCCGTGATACTGTGGTTGGAACTTGGGGCCTGGTGCATGCTAGGCAAGTGCTCCACCACCGGGCTACACTGCCAGCCTCATCCATGCCTGTTGCAAACTCACTCTTGGCTCATATCCAGGCTGCTGGGTTTCAGTGCTTGCCTGGACAGTGAACCTTTAGACCCTAAACTCTCAACAGTGGCTCCTAAATTATACCACATAGCTCAGTTTCAGGATACTGCCCTGCTTGCAGAAACAATTTAGTTACCAAAAGTAATTAAAGTATTAGCTACTGATCTCATTGTAACCATTTCATAAAGCATTTTGGATGAGTGCTTACTGCTGTTTTGCTTCTTCTTTGGGCCCTTTTTCCCATCACTTGAATCACACACTTACTGAGAGTGAGTCTGTTCCTCAACCTGTTATGCCAGTTCTATCTGACACAATACACAACTTAGTTATGTGAATTGATGAATTATAAGTGTATAGGAGTAGTTTTTATGAAAATTACCTAGAAATTTCTTTTGAAAAATTATAATAAAAATTCAATAAAGATGTAAACAGCTAAAAATGCTGTCAGATTAGATGTTTAACAGTGGAAAACATTACAAATCTGGGTATCATAAATACCACAAATCTGTTCTTTGCTGTGCAAGTGCCTTTATGTTCTTGATATACTTTAAATGAACTAGGAACCAGACAATGTCTTAAGTGCAGCTTATGCAAGACAAATAATGATGAGCCAGTTGGTGGATTGAGACTGAAAAAGTCATCATTTCCTTTAGAAGTTTGGTGCTAGCAAATATTTCATAGCAAATGATAGATAGCTTGGATGGTGGGGAAAAAATAAAGATGTCCACATACTGGGCAGTAGAGAAAAGAAGTTATCCATTGAATAATTTGGTCAACGGTAATCTAAAGGTGATTGAATCATTTTTCAAAGTACTGGTGAGTGTTTTTACAGTCTTGACAAGTGGGGGGGAAGAATGGGATTTTTACCTATAAAAACAGTGGCACAAGTTGAAATCAAGATCCAGGGAAACCTCATAGCATGACCTGTAGTCTGGGAGTTGGAGCTTAAAAATGGCCACTTAAGGTTATCGACCAACCGACAAATCCTAAAGTGTTTAAAAGTGTGAATTGTTTGTCTTTACCTGTTTACTACAGCTCACAAAATATGGCACAGATGAACTCTGAGCAAAGAATTTTTTTATGAAGTTGTATATTGTCTAAGAAAACTGTTTTGTAGGGAAAGTATTAAAATACATCCCTTATAGTTATTGTTCCCACCTAGCATGATTTTGAGGACCCTGAAGAGGATATAAATATTTATCCCAGTAAATGTAACATCCTTGATCTAGTCAATGGGTTAAGAAATCGAGATGCTTTTAGAACAACACAAATGAAAATTTGCCTTTATTTTTGGAAACAGTTGCAGCTAGAAAATGAAGGTAACAGGCTTATTAAGAATCACAAACTTAGCTGGGTGTAGTAATGCACGCCTGTATTCACAGTGCCTTGGGAGGCTGAGACAGGAGGATTGCAAATTTGAGGCCAGCCTCAGCAACTCAGACCCTAAGTAATTTAGTGAGACCCTGTCTCAAAGGGTGAGGGATGGGGATATGGCTCAGGGGTTAAGTACCAGTGGGTTCAATCCCTGATACCAAAAAAAAAAAAAAAAAAAAAAAAAAATCAACAGACATCATTTGTTTTTATTAGAGTTTTATGGTAATATATAGTAGTTGGATGCATCCTGACATACTCACACATGCATAGAAATTGATTTCAGTTCATAATTCCCCCTTTTCCTGCCCACACATCATTTATAAAGTGAAGTTGGAGTGTAACAGTTTCCATTTTAGCACATACAGCATCTCAGAGAAAACTGGCTCATAATTGATGACTGCAGAAAATCCGAATGTACCAGAAGAAGAAGAAGAAAGAGACATTGTTTATTAGCTGGTTGATCTTAAAGGCTCCAGTGATTTGACTTGTCTTAAGGAAGATAGCCTACGAGAAGGTTCCAGGATGACACCACTGGAAAGTGGAATTGTGAATGATGCAGAAGTCCCACGCTGCAAGAAAAGACAGCTGAGCAGGAAGGCCAAGATGAGCAACTTGTTTCTCTGAACTGTTAGGGCCCAAATCACCCCCCTTCAGTAGAGCGGAGGATGGCGTGGGCCTCCATGGGCCGCCCAGTTGGCAAACTGCTAAATAAGGGAGGAAATGCATGCCAGCAAAGGCATTCCCTCCTCTACTCATTGTTTTATTAAATGAGTGTCTATTTACATCCAGTGCTAAAATTAAATGTTTAAGATATGGATGTTTTGATTTATTATTTTATCATTTATTCATTTAGCCATTTAAAAACCATTTTAGTCAACCTATCAATTGCCAGCTCTGAATGGCAATTGATACATTTAAAAAACATCTACATTTAAAAAATATCTCCTTTAACTGTTACCACTCCTAATAAATAGGTCCATCTGGATCTTCTCAAAGTGGATTCAGTAATGTGAAAGTGTTGCCTCTTTGGTATTGGGGGAAGATCGTGAAGTATGCAGAATTGGGAAACTTGGCCCCAGCATTTCCCAAATGTCCCTTGATAGGCCAAGGGCAAGTGTGACTGTCAGGTATGCAGGTGACTTGAATCTGTGGTCTTGACGCACAACCTTTAGACTGCATTGGGACAATTGTATGGATTTATAAGACTCTTAATCTATATGCAAAGGTTTTACTTGCTCCTGAGTTTTTCCTCCTCCCCTGCCCCCCATTACTCTTAGGCTATTACAGGTTGAGGAGGGAATCCCTGGTGGATTGCAGGAGCTTTGAACAAATACAGAAATGATTTGGTTTCACTTCTTTACACAATGAACAGGGCCCAATATACATCACATTTTAATCTACTGAGTGTCAATTAAGTAATTCAGATCACTGTTTTGGTCATTTTGCAAAACTGACAAAAGTTTTCCTCCTCCTCCCAGAAATTGCTGATGCTCCTTTGGGAGGACTAAATATAGACACTGTATTAAGAGAAACATTAAGAAACCTGACACATGAGAACAGCAGACCAGAAGTCAGTACGTGTACAAAGGCAGGTGACAACCTCCTCTGTCATTGCTTAAAAAACCCTCATTTGGTACGATGACTAGCAAGCTCGTGTACTTTCTAATGTGTTTTTATCATGACATGATATATTTTAGCAGGTACATTTATGGGTCTAGTGAG
>PVHX01011791.1:48312-62500 GCA_004024805.1 Geosciurus inauris
CATCCTGAAAGATAACAGCTAAAACTATATACCAATGGCCTACAAGAAGCCTCCCTTCCTAGCTTTGGATCGAATAGCAAGGTACTGCATCACCAGTAAGACAGGACACGAACAGATGACCATATGGATGTATCTTTTTGAGCTTAAAGAATAAGAATACAAAAAAAAAAAAAAAAAAAAAAAAAAAAAAAAAAAAACCCCACAAAAAACAAACAAAACCAAAGCTAAACTTCCAAGCTGGGATCAGCCATCATTTCCCTAGCTCTTTGTGCACACTTTGAACATCAAAATCCCTTGCAATGTCATGTCACCTTTCTGGTGCCCCTTTATATTGGAGATGTTCCGTTTTACCCCATTCAAGCCCAGACCATCATGGTCATCCTTGGCTCCTTGCCTCTGTCCTTGACACTCCTTCGTACTGGGTGATTTTTTAGTACTTGGTAAATGTTGAACGAGTACTTGGAATCTCATACTCTCTTCTCGCCATTTCTCCCAAGGGATCCATCTTACCCACCAGTCTTATGTTCCTGTGTCCCTTACTAGCATCTGCAGGAGTTGGAGTCTCCTATTTCACCCAATCTGTTCCGTCGAATGGTGTGATGATCCATCTCAGAGGCGCCCTCTCTAGTACCTCTGGTCCATTACAGATAATTACCATGTGAAATCCATCAGGTTTTCTTCCCTCTAGTTCCTCTTCCCACTCCTACCACCCATGTGCATGCAGACCCTCCTAACCCTGCAGAATGTCATCAACAGTAGTGGACACCAAGGCCTGGCCTTTTAGGCCAAGGTTTAAGATGAAAATATTCAAGGCAGAACTAAAGGCTGGTGCAAAGGCCCTGTGACTGGCAAAATATTGTGAGGAAGCAATAAACATCTATCTTATATAAAGTGCTATTAACTAGGAATGTCTTTTATCCCTTTGTTCTAGCCTACTCATGAATATATATTTTAGGTATAGCTCATTTGCATAGCATCTACTTAAATTTCTAATCTGGTTTGAGAGTCTGTCTTTTAAAATGAGCACTTACTTTATTTATATGTTATTACTATAGATATGTTTTGTCTTAAAGCTTGCTATCTTACATATTTTTTCATATACTGTATTTTTTTCCCTTTACCTTTGTTAACTTTATTTTTTTCCCTAATTTTCCTTGTTTTTCTTCCTATTTTCCTTATTTTCTAAAATGTCTTGGAAATTACATATCACTTCTATAGTGGAATTTGAAGGAAATTATTTTAATTTTATTTGTTTTTTTTGTACTAGGGATGGAACCCAGGGATGCTTAGCCACTGAACCACATCCTAAGCCCTTTAAAATTTTTTTTATTGATACAGCATCTCACTAAGCAGCTTAGGGCCTCACTAAGTTGCTGAGGCTGGCTTTGAATTTGGGATCCTCGTGCCTCAGCTTCCTGAGGCTCTGGGATTACAAGCATGTGCCACCATGCCTGGCTATTTTAATATTTTTAATAACATTTTTCTTCAATGACTAACATTAATCATTGTATATTACTCAAGTACAAAACAAGAACCTTACTTAATTTTTCCTACCCCACCACTTGCTATGTGGAGATTATCTTGAATATTGGCTCTAATTGTTAGTTTGGTTTAAGTGAGTATTGATGTTAAAATATTAGTTTTGCTCCTTTAGCACTTTGCCCTCCCTTCCTCTCAGTCCTCTGTGCTCTGACCTTCTTCTAGCATAATCTCATTGCATCATAATTATGTGTTCATTTCTTTCTGGCCGGATGATAGGTGAAGACTCCCTTGCATATCTCTGGAGCTTAGCCTGAATGGGATGCATTGTAAATGTTTGTTGAATGAACAAAAGCCCTGCTTCTATATCTCACTGCAGCTCTGTGCTTTGATCAGCTTCCCTGGCATCCTCATTCCTCCTGATCTAGATCCTTCCGTGGTACCATGGAAGAGAGTGACTGTCTTGGATGGGGTACAATGTGGTGGGTATCTGAACTGTTAGGAAATAGAATGGAACTGTGGTCTCTAGAACATCTCCTGATAGGAGACATGCTTGCTCTGCTCTTTGGCCCTCTGTCAATTGATGAAATTTACTTCCTTGGACTCTTACATGCATAGTGATAAAGTACTGAACAGGGATGAGATGGTGGAGGGGTAGGAGCACTGAAGGAGCAGCTGTGCATGCAGTGGTAACTCTCCAGATGTTCAAACAGAGGTAATGCTCATCTCAGGTCTTGGAGGTGGGAGGAATCATCAGGTGGTGTACGTGTTTATGTGGACACGAGTCTGCATATGAGGTGCAAGGGAAGAATATTATCTGTTGAAAAGCTTTGCTAGCTACTCTTCCAAAAGAGGATTAATATCCAGAATACAAAGAACTCAAAAAACTTAACACCCAAAATACAAATAACTCAATGAATGGGCAAATTAACTAAACAGACATTTTTCTAAAGAAGAAATACAAATGACCAACAGGTACGTGAAAAAGTGTTCAATATCTTTAGCAATTAGGGAAATGCAAAAACTACACTCAAATTTTATCTCACTCTAGTTAGAATGGCAGCCATCAAGAATATGAACAATAATAAATGCTGAAGACGATGTGGAGAAAAGGGAACACTTTTATACTATTGCCAGGATGGTAAATTAGTAGAACCACTGTGGAAATCAATATGGGGGTTCCTCAAAGACTAGGAATGTAACCATCATAAGAGAGTGTCTTGCAGTCATTGTGGTGTGATGAGAGACCCACAATGAAGTGAATTCATGAACTATACCATTCCTCAGTATTTATCCTGAAGAATTAGTCAACATACTTGAATATATGCAAAATATGGATACCCATGTTTATAGCAGCACAGTTCACATTAGTCAACCTATGGAACCAGCTTAGGTGCCTGTTAATGGATGAAGAAAATATGGTATATCTACACAATGGAGTTTTATACAGTCATAAAGAATGAAATTGTCTTTTGTAGGAAAATGGATGGAATTTAAGAACATTGTGTTAAGCAAAATAAGCTTAACTCAAAGTCAGAGCTTGTATGTTTTGTCTCATGTGGCAGCTAGAGAGGAAACAGGAAGAAGGAGGGAGGGACTTCATGAAAATTGAAGGGAGATGAGTAGAGGAAAGCAACCAGGGGAGGGAGGAGAAGAGGGAAAGGGGAATGCTACTGGTCCAATTATGTTGTTATATGTGTGCACGTATGAACATGTAACAACATATTCCACTATTAACAATTATAAAGCACCAACTAAAAAATGAAAGAAGTATGTACAGATTGGTCCTGCCATGTTTCCTCATTTAGAGGGAAAAACCCCTTACCCCAAAGAGAAGATTCTACCAAATCCTAGATATGTTGGCAAGTTTACCCTTGGTTTGGGTTTCATCCATCACTAAGGATTCCACACTAAACTATTGTTCTGCTTGTCTTGAAGTCATTTACTGGCTACTATCATGGTCCCTAGCTACCTTGGTATTTGGCCGGGAGTTTAGACTTAATTTTTTTTAAAAATATTTATTTTTTAGTTGTAGGTGGACACAATAGCTTTATTTTATTTTTATGTGGTGCTGAGGATCGAACCCAGTGCCTCCCGCGTACTAGGCGAGCACGCTACCACTGCGCCATAACCCCAGCCCCTAGACTTAATTTTTATTCTTAAATACTTTAATCATTTTTAGTTTGGTTCATATTTCTACTTTTATTTCACCCTCTTGTCTATATAATATTGGATGTTGTCCACAAAGCTTACAAGCCGTATTTTTTAACGAGTCATGTCTTTGGGCTGCTATAACAACATGCCATCAATGGAGTGGCTTATATACAACAAACTTATTTTTCCTCACTTTTGGAGCCTGGTAAGGCCAAAATCACGGCACCAGAAGATTGGGTCTCTGTTGAGAGCCTGTTTTTCTGGTTCATAGGTGGCATCTTCTAATTGGGTCCTCACGTGCTAGAAAGGACGAGGATGCTCTCTGGCCCTCTTTTATAAGGGCACAAACCTTATGAAAGTCTCCTCTCAAGACCCATCATTCCCCAGAGGCCCTGCCTCCTCACACCATCATGTTGGTTATTAGGTTTCAGCATAGGAATTTTAAGGGGACTCAAATATTGAGACTACAGCGACTCTTTTTATTCTTTTGTATGAGGTGGAAATCACTCCAGGAGCCAAAAGCAATGCTATTACAGGAGAAGGTAAGTTAGAAATCATTTGGAGCCCTGGACCGTGGAGAGTGTCCTGCCGCCGTCGTGGTGTGATGGGAGACCCACAGTGAAGTGAATTCAACCACTAAGACCTTCTGGCCTATGTTTTCTTTTCTGTTTTTCCTCTTTCCACCACTTTACTCCTATCTCAGTCCATCTGTGTGCTAGAATGGAATGCCTGAGACTGGGTAATTGATAAAGAACAGAAGTTTATCTCTCACACTAGAGACGAGGAAGTCCAAGATCAAGGTGTTGGCATCTGGTAAGGGCCACTCTGCTTCCAAGATGGTACCTTGAACACTGCCCCCTTGGGAAAGGAGGAATGCTGTGGTTTCACATGGCAGAAGGCAGAAGGGCGAAAAGGGACAAACTGCAGGCACCTAGTGCTATCACAAGGGAGGAGCACTCATGTCCTGATGATGTCTTAAATGCTCCACCTCTTATGAATGATGCCTATCAGAGGAGACAGCCAGGCACTGTGGCACATGCCTGTAATCCCAGCTTGGGAGGCTGAGGCAAGAGGATAGTGAGTTCAAAGCCAGCCTCAGCAATTTAGTGAGGCCTTAACCAACTTAGTGAGAATCTGTCTCAAAAAATAAAAAGGGTTGTCGTTGTGGTCCAGTGTTTAAGCACCCCTGGGTTCAATCCCCTGTCTTCCCTCCCACCAAAAAAAAAAAAAAAAAAAAAAAAAAAAAAATCAGGGACCATTCAACTCTAGCAGCATCTTCTGGAACCTGGGAGAGGACATACAGATAGTCAGGCCTCTGAAGCCTCAGGGAGTACCCTGGTTTTTTTGTTCTCAATGATAATCAACATTTACCTTCATCACCAACAAGAGACAAGGTAAAAGAAAGCTGGGTTTGCAGTTTCGGAAGGAGACCATAGGGATGTGTGTGTGTGTTTGAGTGTGAATAAGAGACTTTTTGCTGTAGTTGCATGTTTAGGCTTGCAGTAAATAACTTGCTAGTTGACTGAACTCTTCTCTCCGGAATGCCCAATCTCTGAACTATGTAAAAAAGATTCAAGCACTTTAAATCCGCACTCACATGAGATTTCACTCAGAATAGGCCTTTATGAATATTCATGTTGAAATATTTAGCCTCAGGGTGTGAAATATTAATCTCTTACCTGAGTTTTACAACTAATTCTTTTTCAATGACACAGAGAAAAATTAAATGTTACCTGCCACCAGGGGCATCATTAGGACAAGCTCTTTGGATTAAAACTCTGAAAGAAGAACTCAGTCTCAAATAATTTTTTGCTGTTGCCCATCATGAGACAGACAAAATTTGTAAAGGTATTACCAATTGTTTTTTAGCAGTGACTTCTTGTCTATTCATATTTGAGAAGCAAATATTAGTAGAGGTCAGTTTCTGTTGTAGTAAGTTTGAACAGTCCAAGTTATTTGTGTTAGGATTTAAGAAAGATCCACGTCCAGAGAGTGCTTAACAATGGAGAACATAGCAGAGAGAGGCTCATTGATAAATAAGCAGTAGAACAAGTACTCTTAATTAAGCAGGAGAAATTAAGAAATGACATTGGATGCCATTGGATGCATCCTTGTGATGCAGTTTTGTCTTTTGATTTTTGCTGGTTCAGATGTTTTTTTTGTAGTGGTGGGATGTCTAAAGAATGGAGGGGAAGCCGGGCGTGGTGGCACACGCCTGTAATCCCAGCACTTTGGGAGGCTGAGACAGGAGAACCGCGAGTTCAAAGCCAGCCTCAGCAACAGTGAGGTGCTAAGCAACTCAGTGAGACCCTGTCTCTACATAAAACACAAAATAGGGCTGGGGATGTGGCTCAGTGGTCAAGTGCCCCTGAGTTCAATCCCCAGTACCAAAAAAAAAAAAAACAAGAATGGAGGGGAAAAGGCAGTAGGAGGGTAATTTTTTTAAAAAATGTCCTTTTTTCTTATAAATGCTCATTGAAGAAAATTTAGAACAATGGATAAATACTTCTGAACCTAGCACCAAGGGAAACCACTGCTATCATTTTAGTTTTCTAAAAAATTTTACTGTCTTTAATTCTCTATTGAAAAATTTAAATATGTATATTTTACAAAAGCAGTGTCAGATTGTGCTGTTTTGTAATCTATTTCAATCATTTTGATGGTTTTCTTGACATCATTTTAAATAGCTGCATAATAATCTATAATAGGGATGTATCATAATCCATTTAAGCAATTAGACATTTTGGATACTTAAGTCATTGCGATTTTATGTTTGAGTTTTTCAAGTTTATTTTTTGGTACTGGGGATCAAACCCAGGACCTTGCATGCTGCATAAGCCCTCTATCATTGAGTTTTGCCTCTAGGCCTTCAATTTTCTGTCACAGATAGCATTTCTGTGAACATCCTTAGATTTCTGCATATGTCTGTTATTTCTTAGGATGAATCCCTAGAAATGGAATTGCTTAATCAGTCTGTAGGTCCATCTTAACACTTTACATATATGTTGTCAAATTGTTGTCTAGAAATACTGTTCCCGGTGCTGGGGGATATGGCTCAGTGGCCAAGCATTTGCCTGGCATGTATGAGGCCCTGGGTTTGACCCCCAGCACCACAAAAGCAAAACAAACAAATACTGTTCTGGTTCATGTCAGTTGTTATTATCATAATACATATTTGCAAGTTTTTTTTGAAAAGCCAGTAACTCATTGCTGTTTTAAATTTTAACTGATTTAAAATTCCACCTTAATCTCAAATGAAGTGTATTTTTTCTTAAAGGTAATTATTTCTTGATGAAGAATAAAAGAGCAAAAGAAAAAGCTTCCTCTTTTCTACTAGGAGATAGAATCTCTTCAAAAGAAATGATTACTTCACATCAAGGATTAGTAATAATTCCCTAGCTGTGGAAATCACTGCATTGGTAGGACATTCCTCTCTTGAGACACAGATCTTTTTCCACATCTTTTTATCATAATTAAATTCTTTGTGATGGAATTTTACCTGTGCCTATTTCACATTTACATTTAAAAAATTAATTTTGGGTTTGTGAAGCGATACTATCCCATGAGTCTAATGACTGTGATAGTGTGATTTGGGGTTATAATTAAGAACTGAGTGGGTAGCCTTGGGCACAGGCAAACCAAGAATAAGTAGATCACTTTCATCTTTTGGATTTAATCCTAGTTGGAGAGAGGAATGCCAGATAGCACGAAAGGATAGTATTCTAACCCATAAACAGTATTTATAATCTTTTGGAAGAATTACTATTATAATAATGAAGACGTTACTCTGGGCTACAATATTCACTAATAAAAGTTCACTAGCATGAACGTGAATTGACCTCGCTGGCTCAATTCTGAACTCTGATAAAAGGTTACCTCCGTTTATTTTGGCAGCTTAAATTGGAAGATCAGCCTGGGTATTGGGAATTCCAGTGAAAAACTGTAGCCTGGAGGCATCTTGCTTATGTCTGCTTATTTAAATGCTCCAGGAAGTCTGCCTGTCTTCATTCTCTTTTACTACTGAGGCTGTGATAGCTATTTAGCCAAAATTAATACTAGATTACTCAGTTTATTTATCACTCTTTTGTTTTGAAATGAGTTCTCTTCCCCTATGGCAGTGTCCTCTGCCCACATCCCAAGAAGCCCATTGCCAGATTAAATGTTCTATAGAACATTGAATTTGCTAAATCATGTACAGGTCCTTTCCTGCCAGGCCGAAACCCTGTTGGAAATCTCCACTGGTGCCCTTGCCTGTGGAATGACCTAGTGATCATTCATCTGCCAATTAAAGGCCACTGCATTCATGGCCATTGCTAACCTTTCCAGTTTTATCTTTTATGCTTTACCGATAGTGTTCTGTACCCTGAGTAAAAGACTTGCTTTCCTGTCTTTACAAAAGCTCTCTCAGCCTGGAATGTGCTTTCTCTTCATTTTCACAGAGTATACTGAAACATAGGCTTAGGGGACCCTTTACCATCCATGCTGTCTGACTTTCGAGACCTCGAGTGTGTACTTGTATCTCTGCTTTCTAGTTGGGATGACTTTTCTCCTCTAATTTTCTGTGCATTTTACTCATATTATGTTTAAGACATTCTTTACCACTTTCTGCCTTATTTATAGCAGGTTATGTACCTGTCTTATTCTTATAGATTAAAATTTGGGATCAGAGGCTTGAGTTTTAATTTTTTAGTTCTGCGTACTTCCTAGAACAATGGAGGGATACATTATTTTTCAATAAATGCTTAAATGATGTTGAGAAACTAGTGGCATATAATTTGCTTTGGAGGAGGTATTTAATTGATGGCAAATTTTGAGGACATCCAGACTGTACATTGGCTGTCATTTTTAATGGTAGTTTGAAAAACTTGATTTTTTAAGACTATAATATGAATTGAAGTTTATTTTAAAAAAAAGTTTGGAAGGAAAATCCCCAGTCTTCTACAGCAGAATTTAAGTCTGACCTGAGAAATGGCAGTGAAATAGTACAAATTTTCTATTCACCTCACTAGTTGATTCTGTCAGTATCATGTCCCACCATACCCATAGGATTTAAATTTGAGGCTTTTTTGTTTGTACAGTCATCAAGTACAACTATACTTAATGTCTGTAGACCACAGCTTGTAGACTCATTCCCTCCCCGCTAGCTCAGGCCGAATTGCATTAACAACCACCTGATGGCCTCCCTTCCACATTTATCCTCACTCTCAGGTCACTGCAAACCCCCTGTTCAGATTCCTCCGCAGAAATACATCAATAAGCCCTACCCAGATATCACTCATGGCGGCCCGCTGATGAAATCCAGATTCCATCTTTGCAGTTCATGCTCTAGCTAATCTAGTTCCATTCTACCTGGGCAGCCTGTCTTGCCTTCTTTGGTGACAGGCACAATTTACTGAGTCCATCCAACATGCTCAATCTTTATAAGCGATCCCCAGTCTGTGCTGCATGTAGCAGACTTCTTCCTTCTTCCTCTATCTACAAATTGACTCTCTACATCCTACTTCCTCTCTGGGAAACCCCTTTCCTTTCTGGTCTTTCCATCATTGAATGGGTCTGTTTTGCCTATTCGGGCCCTACCGGCCAGCTATTGCATATACCTAGTTTCCCCAAATGGTCTCAGTTCTTGCACAATGTTGGTATTTAGATAAATATCTAAAGATGTGAGGCAGGAATCATGTGTTTCTTCTGTGTTGCCCTGGCACTGTGCAGTCTGCTTGGGATATTCTGAATATATAAGTGTCTCTAACTTGTGGAAAAATTTATATCTATTATAGATCATGCTGCCTTTCAGAGGTTTTAGGACATTTCCATGACAATTTCATGTAGTATAATGAATTTTTCTCTAGCCCCCATTTATAAAACTCTTAAAAATAATGCTTTAAATTCTACCATAGCACTGTTCATAGGATAATTTTTTTAAAAATATCTTTATTTTGTTTATTTTTATATGGTGCTGAGGATTGAACCCAGTGCCTCACGTGTGTGAGGAAAGCGCTCTGCCTCTGAGCCACAACCCCAGCCCATAGGATAATTTCAGAACATTCATTCAGTAAAAAGAAATAGCATCCTTTCATGGATAGTCAAGGCAGATTTGTGCCTAAATCACAGTATAAAGTGGATGGCCATTGATTGAATTTGGTCATTGTATGTGTGTCTCAGGACTTCCAGTCTGCCTCTGTCAATTTAAGCCAACTTCTACAAACTTCCTTAAAAACAAAAACAGCCTGTGAATCCTCTGACTCTATAGGTGTTACCGATGGTATCTGTGTGTCCTTTGCCCGGGCTTGTGAGGTCCAGGTGATGATGTGCAGTGGCAGCCCCCATGAGAAGAGATACCTATTCTCTGGAGGGAAAAATGGAAATAGGACCAGGGCTTTCTGGTGGCCACTTTGAAAATATTGCTGTCTCTTCCTCTAGTTTTTTTCCCCCTAATCTCCTTTGATCTTTTTTATCCCAAGTTGTTTGAAATATAAATATGTCTAAATATTATTAAAAACTCATCATTGCAAATTTTCCCTTGTCTCATATTAGGTTTTTGCAGAATAACACCCAAATGAGCTCTATTTGTTACTCATATTCTACATTTTATTTTAATATAACTTTTAATGGCTAGTAAATGTCTGTGAACATCAGTGGATCCACCCATAACAGTAAATCACATCAATCATGGAAAAGCCATCTGTAAGTCTTAAAAAGTCATCATCATATTAACATGGATAGAGAGCTTTGTATTTTCTCCACAAGAGGGCAGGAAAGTCTGGGTTGTAAATACAATTTTTCAAAACGTCTTTATTGGAAGGAGTGCTTTGCTATTCACACTTTTCAAAATATGATTTTTTCCCCCCTTTTCACAAAGTTGCACAAATAGATGATTTTTCAAATGTCTTGACTTTTCTGGGCAGTTGCTTGTCACTTTTTGCTCCTCTAGATTCTAATGGCTGGGCTTAGTGTTGCTCTGCTGATCTTCGTTGACTTGTGATTTTGATTCCTAAATACATGGGGGAAAGGAAAAGACCGGCATTTCCCTAGATGTTTCTGTCGGGGAGAAAATAATGCCCTGAGTCCAAGGAAAAGAAAAGGCATGTGAAAGATTTGAGACCAGTTCTCATCACGTCTGCACATTCGAGCATTCTCCTGGTTTTATTTTTATTGCTTGCTGCTTCCCATTGGCTCCCACCCCCACACTTCTTTTGTCCTTTTTGTGTTGTACGAGATTTAAATTATAGGCCATACTACAAAACCCATCTGAATCTGTGATATCAAAAACTGAATGCTTCTCTCTTCTGGTGATCACAACGGGGTTGACTTAATATATTAGGTCTCACTGTGCCGGGATAACAATGGAATATGCAAGTGAAGGAGGGGACATTTGACAAATTCAGTTTATTTTCATAAAAATACAGTTGGTGAAATATTGGAAGGATTTAGATTTGGAGCTTGAATGCTCTTTGAATACCCAGTACCAACTGAACATTTTTCTTTTTCTTTTTAAAGAGCTAATAGACTACGTGAAAGATAAATTGTGTAAAACAATAAAGCATTAAAAACTCAATTTTTGTTTAAGGCCGATCACGATCCCCCCTGTAGGGCATGAAATTAAAATGTGTGCAAGGAACCAAATGATTGCTTCAGAGCCATGTTTTCAGTGGTCTTTGTCCTCCTGAAAGAGTTAGTGCTGCTGAAAGGAAGTGAAGTGGTAAAAGATTCATTCAGAGAGGATGTTTGTACAGAAGAATTATTGACAGCTACGGGCAATGTTAGTAGGCATGGCGTAATCAGTTAGCGATAGGCATGGCAAAAAGATGTAAGGTGTCGCAGAAGTAACATGGGGACTTCTGGTGCTGGTGAAATGCAAGTGTAACCAATGCGACTACCTTGCCCGTCGTAATCATAAGCAACATGGCCACCCGCACATGCCCTTGATCGCCCTATGGATGTCTAGAAACCAGGAGTCACTTGGCTCCCCATCCTTTAAGTACCATGATAGTCTGCAGCTTTAGGAATGGCTTTTTAAAAAAATACCTTATTGCTTCATTCCTACTTAAAGCTATCATTGGCCACGTGGGTTTGGAAAAAAATTTAAAAAACCTGTAGAACACTTAGCAGTCCTAGTAGGTCATTTCAGTCCTCTGAATGTCTCATGTGTTTGTTTTTTTTCATAGCTTGTCGTCTTTTCAAAACACGTATAGTGGGAATTATCTGTTTTTTTTTTTTTTTTGTGAAAGTAATGTAAAAGGTTGTGTGTGTGTCTGCCTATGTATGATATTTATATATTCTCCTTTTACATGACAACTCATTTTGCCGGAACTTAACATGGTTAGTCTTGGTCGAGTGATATCGCAGCAGTTTTGGCTTTCTTCCTGCAGGCAGCCCTTTGTAGAAGGAAAAATGACAAAGTTGACTAAGAATTCCATAGCACAATGTGAGGAGTAATGCGCTAAATGGACTTTACCCAAAGGAAACATGAGGAAAACATCTTATTGTAAGATATGTATTTAATATGTTTTTCATATTTGGAAAGGAAAGTTAATGTCTGGGAATGCCTTTTGATTCTCTAGCCAGAAGGATCAATGGTATCCTACGTCTCCTCCCCACGCACCCAGTCTTCAGATTAGAAATGATTTATTTACAGAGAAAAGAACAGTACTTTGATATACTACACTAATGTTAAACATTTATGGGGTTTAAAAATATTTATGAATGTGTAAAAGTTATTAAAGTAAATGTGTTTTAGGTTACCTTGTGATCAGGTAGAGTATGAATACAAAACCAGGAAATTTTAAAAAGGAAAAAAGACAAAAAAATGTGTATGAGTAGATTTGTAAAGTTTAATAATGTTAGGGTATGTTCCTGTGTCTTATTTTGTGTATAATTTAAAAATACATAATCCTGTAAAATATAGGCTTAATATACATAGGTACATTTTTGGACTCAAGATAAATTATAATGTTAAAAGCTCCCGAGAACATTTCATTATAACTCTTTATTCCTACTCACTCAAAAATATAATAAAGAATTTTTATTTTTCAATAAAAAAACCCCATAATTTGTTATTTATGAAAAAAATTATCATTTGGAGACTACTTTTTTGGGGGGATGGGGAGAGACATTAGTTTTAGGGTAAGAGAAATTTTTTAGGTTTTTTCAAGTTTTATGTTCATAAGAAAAGTGTTCATTAAATTTAAATTGTACACACAGGAGGATACAAAGAGAGGGCCAGGAGTACTTCAAGTTAACCTAAAAGTTCCTTTATTAAGTCCATTTTTTAGGAGCATTTACAGTGCTTAAAAGGATAAATGCCAGGGTTGGGGATATGGCTCAGTGGTAGTGTGCTCGCCTAGCACGTGTGAGGCACTGGGTTCGATCCTCAGCACCACATAAAAATAAAATAAAGATATTCTGCCCGTCTACAACTAAAAAATAAATATTTAAAAAAAAAAGGATAAATGCCCTTCTAGCAACAGAAACAGGACACATAATACAAATCAAGCAAGGTTATCTTTACAAAAAATTGTTTTTTTTTTTTTTGAGGAAATCAAAGACCCCCAAATTTATTACTCTAAAATAACATGGTTTTAAGTTCTTTTCTCTTTGCATCTCAGATTTGTAAGCATAAAATGATACTTAAAAAATAATCCTGGTCTTTGTGTGCTCATCGGATGAGAGGCAAGCAAAGTGCAGAGATCATCTTCTTCCCCTGCTCAGGCTCTGCTGTCAGTTCACAGCAGCCAGGACCCTAGCAAATGAAAGCCTCCACGATCTGCTTTCGTTATGGGCGAGCTGGACAGGTTCCTAGGCAGCTGAAATTTATTATGCATATCCTTTTAATTTTACCATCTTAATTTTTTTCCTAGGCCACTGATAATTGCTGAACACCGTAGGCGATTCCCATGTACACCTAGGACAGTCATGATCACTTAGTTTGTGCAGGAAATGAAGAGTTTAAGCCTATGCCCATTTTTAGAGGATGGGAGCTGAGGAGGGAGGGCTTATAGGCTCACTCGACCATTTTATGCTTTGCTTTGGTGCAATACCAAATCATTTTAAATATTGTGAAAAGGAGTAATATATGCAAAGTAGATTTTTTAACCTGAAATTTTAACTATATGAAGAATCACCATGTCATTTAGTTAATCAAGTAGTTGTAAAAATGTGTATAAAATTCACCAGTTTCTTCCATGAAACCTTTGTGTATTTAAAATTGACACGTATTTGTAGGGTACACTATGATAATTCAATATGTATATACAATGTGTAATGATAATGCAGTCGTTTTTTTAGTTGATGACTATTAAGATCTTGAGGATTTTTCTCAAGAACTGTTGTTTTGCTACTTGGCGAAGTGGAAAAGTAAGTGAAGTATAAAATAAAGATTGGGACTAACTGGGATTTATATGGAAATGTAAGAGTTGTGTTTGGTGGGGCTGGGATGTATCTCAGTGATAGAGCACTTGCCTAGCATGTGTGATGCCTTGGGTTCAATCCCTAGTACAGAAAAGAGCAGATTTTTTTTTTTTTTGGTCAGTGTTGAGGATTGAACCCAGGGCCTTGTGCA
>PVHX01011792.1:0-62325 GCA_004024805.1 Geosciurus inauris
ATTAGAAAGAGTACAGATTAGAGGTAAGAGAAACTGGGTGGTGGCATTTTTGGGATGCAATTGGAGAGTAGCCCCTAATAATCGGAGAACGTCTCTGCCTAGGAAAGGAATTGGACAGGATGGGATAACTAGAAAGGAGTGTGTGAAAGGGTGTCCCTCCAAGGCACAGGCCAGCTTGGCAGTTCAGTTTGGGGAGGAGGGTTGGCCATCAATCCCCATAACTGAGACCTGGGAAGGAAACAAAGGCCCAGAGTGGGCAGGCAAAACAGAATAGGTAGCCCCCGTGTCCACAAGAAAAGTTATGGACTTATCCGCTACCTGGAGCGTTACCCTGGGCTCGGCGAGGGTGATGGGGGTCCCCAAGTCTGGGCTGCTTCAGTCTTCTGCAAACCCCAAGATTTCAGGAGAGAGAGCTGCCTGGTTGGTCACACCCCCACGTAGAGGCATCGAGGAAGGGCCAGCCATGGGGCAGTCACTTTTCCAATGTCCTGTCTGCTCACAGGTGGGGCACGGCCCAGGAGGGGGCCGTGGGTTTGGGCACCGGCGGGCCCAGTGACTCTCGTGTCCGCATTTGAAGCAAGGCCCCGGAGGAGGGGATTGAGGGTCCCCCTTTAAAGCTCTTGGAGCCGTAGGCCTCAGGGCTGCTGCCAAGGTTTGGGTTTGGAGTGCCACCTTTTTCTGTAATTAATTGGGCCTGCCTGGCTAATTCAGCTGATTCCTCTCGGGCATTATAGACTTTAAATGCCATTTTTACCAGCTCCCGGATAGGGGTCTGTGGGCCCTCCTCAGCTCGTTTGAGCTTTTTTCTAATGTCGTGGGCCGATTGGGTGATGAAATGGGTCTCCAGCACTGCAGCCCCAGAGGGAGACTCAGGATCCAGCTTAGTATATTTGGTAAGAGCCTCTGTAAGGTGGTTGAGAAATAGAGCTGGATTCTCATCAGGATTTTGGGTGATTTCTCTGAGCTTATCAAAATTAACCACTTTATTAGAAACTGCCTCCATGCCTGCTATTAGATATTGGATCATGCGGGTGCAGTGACGGCGCCCCTGCTGGCCATCCTGATAATTCCAGTTAGGTTCAGTTAGGGGAACAGCTGCTTCACCTGTAGGAAGAGTTATATCTGTTAAACGAACTTGATCAGCATGGTTTCGAGCAGCCTGCTGGATGTGAGAACGTTCATCAGGGGTAAGAGTGGCAGAGAGAATAACATAGACATCATGCCAGGTAAGATTGTAAGTCTGAGAGAGAGAGGCAGAATCCCTTAATGTAAGTAGAACAGTCAGCAGAGAAAGACCCAAGGCGTTCTTGAATCTGGGAGAGGTCCTGAAGTGAGAATGGAGCATGAACTTGAATAATTCCCTCAGTGCCTGCTACCTCCCTGAGGGGACAGAGAAGCTTAGGGACCTCTTAGGATAGTTTTAATGAATACATGCTATGGATTTGTAATTGTAATACAATGTTTTGTATATTTGTTATTGCTTCTAATGTATTTTAAAATTATTTTTGCATACTTAAATAAAATGCTTTCCTTACAATTGGATTCACACTATTGCTTAGTTAAGCCTTTTTCTATGCATTGTGAGAAATAAATTTTCTTCTTGTAATGATGTAACTACTTGGTAATAAATCTAAGATAACCAGATTTCAAAATGAACCTTCCTTAGAAACATGTGTATGTCATTCTAAACTAGAAGAAATGGCAACTTTTTATTTTCTATCCTACTCATTGTTAATTACCAGAACCTTATCTTACTGGAAAAAAATAGTAAGTATTAATAAGGACAATATATCAAAATTTAGATTTAAGATATTATGATAAGTCTCTTGAGAATATAAAGGGTTCAAAGAGAAGAACTGTCTCTTTAAAAGATGAATGTATTTTTTCAAATATATTTTCATATTTCTAGAACCTGGATATATAGAAGACTTTTGCAAGACACAATATTTCCTTTCTTGTTAAAGCTATCATTTCATTGACACAGTGCCTTGCCATTGAGAATTTTGGGGAAATATGATTGTTTGTAAAATTCTTTGACATTCTCATATTTCAGTTATCTGCCCTTTTGGATCTATCTAATTTCAACCAGTTAATCTGAGATAAACTTTTGCTTCTGACCCTAGTAAAGTATTCTGCCTATACTTACCCCTTTGGCATTAAAAATTACTTTGCTCTACAACTTTATTGTCTTTCAGTTCTTTTTCCTCTTTCCGTAAGAAACTATTACCATTTTCCAAAGATTTTCAATTCATACTTGAGCTTTCACTGTCATAGGATGACCTTTTTGTCTTGATCAAAATAAAATGGGCTTGCTCAAATTTCTCCTTGTCTCCAACATATCAGACTTTACCTTTACCATTTTTTACTTCTATTATTTCTGTTGAAGAAAATGATCTTTCCTTCATACCTATTTCTATCTCCTTTATTGACTCCCTTTTAACATTTTCCATTTTCTCTGTATTGATTCCTTCTCTTTGGATTTGGACCATACCTGATTTTCTCATAACATGAAATTACACATAATTAATTTTATAAGTAAATCCCTTTTTCTACATTTGTTCACAGATTTGCTTTCTTTCAATTTTCCATCAGCCTTTGAAAAAGATTAACTTAACTATCATTGCTACCCACTGCAGTCCCTTAATCATTCCTCAAAGTTCAGAAGTCTGAATTTTCCTCTTTGTTGAAATTTCTCTTTGTATTCAACAATGCTGTCCTGGTTATAACATCTAATGATCTTTTCTTAGAATTTATCCTTTTGACATGTACAGAAATTATGCAGATGCAACTTCTATACATTTTTCATATTACCTTTTTTCTCAGCATCCTCAACTGAGATTATTTTTTTGAATTTAAGAATGAACTCTAAAAGTGATAGCTCTAGAAATTTGGTAGGCAACTAGATCCATCACTATAAAAAAGTAGCAGTCATACAGGGGTCAATATTATGGCTTAGATATGAGGTGCCCCCCAAAAGCTTATATGTGAGACAATGCAAGAATTTTCAGAGGTGACATTATTTGATTAGGAGAGATGTAACCTAATAAGTAGATTTATCTGCTGAATGGATTAACTGTAGGCAGGTGGGGTGTGGCTGGAGTAAGTAGGTGATTGGGTTTGTACTCTTGGAGTTTGTATTTTGTGCCTGGTAAGTGGAGCTCTCTCTGCTTCCTGGTTGTCATGTCCTGAGCTGTGTTCCTCTGTCATGCCCTTTTGCCATGATTCTCTGTTTCACCTTGGGCGCATAGCTATGGAATTTAGCTGACCGTGGACTGAACCTCTGAAACCATGAGCCAAAACAAACCTTTCCTCTTCAATGTTGTTCTTGTCAGGTCTTTTGGTCACAGTAATGCAAAAACTGACTAAAATAGTTAATTTCTGCTTTGAAATATCATGTTTTAAAAAAATATTTCTAGATCATTATGTTTCAACTTTCCATTTTTTCTCTCTTCTTGATTTACAGTTTTATTCACTTTAATGTTGACATAATCTTGATATACTGATTGCTACTAAATATATATTAGCTTACTTTCTGTATATCATCACTTAAGTGGTTATCTCAAACTCAGTGTCCCACCTTATTTTTAATATTAACTTTGATCTATAGATTCAGGAGCCCAACCAGACACTGCTAGTTATAATCAATTCCTCCAATTCTATTACTAACTATCAAATAAAAAATAAGTCCTTCAAATTCTACCTTAAAAATATCATTTTTTGATCTTTCCCTTTTTCTCCTTTATTACTAAATTTTTAGTTCAGTTTCTCATTGCCATAAAAAATTCAAACTTCATAGTCTCTCTCAAAGCTGTTCAAATCCTATTCCTGACTGACCTTTTCAGTGTATTCTCTTGATGCTTTCTCCCCATTCTCACCATATATCATCTCCTGAATAACAGTTTAAGGGAAGAAAAAATGTTGAAAACTCTACTACATGTTTGAGTTTGATCACTCTGTTTCCTTTACTTTCAGGGCCTTCCTTTCCTTCTTAACCTGGAAAAACCCTACTCACTAAATAAATCCCTAAACAAATGTTCTCTTTAAGAAAATCTTCCCTACATTATTGCTCAGGCAGGAATGATTCTTCCCTTCTCCATGTCTCAGTTGTAGCTTTTTTTTTTTTAAGTAACAGACAACAAAACCATCTGCTTTCTTATCTGTTGCTGAGTAACAAATTAGCCCCAAACTTTGTAGCTTAAAGTAACATACATTTATTATATTGCAATCTCTATGGATCAGAAACCTAGATAGGGTTTAGCTGTATCTTCTACTTCATGGTCTCCTAAAAGGCAGAAATTGATGTCAGCCCAGGATTTGTCATTTTAATGCTTAACAGAGGAAGGATTCACTCACTCCCATGCTCAATACCAAGGCCCTCAGTTCCATGAGCATTGTTGAACTGAGGGCTTTAGCTCCTTACTGGCTGTTGGCTGGAGCTACCCTCAGTTCTTTCCTTTGTAAGCAGCTTCTTGAACACAGCAGCTCACTTCATCTAAGCATGCAGGAGTCAAAGACTCTGAGAATAAGAGAGAAGTTACTGTCTTGTGCAACCTAATCATAGAAGTGGCATCCCATTATCTTTGTCCTACTCTATGAGAAGTATGCCACTAGGTTTAGCCCACATGGATGTGAGTACAGTAGGTGGAATTCATTTGGTCCCATATTGGATATTTTCAGACCATTTAATCTTCACAAGATCCCTACATGGTTGGTAGCAATGAAATCATCTTCATTTGCTGGAGACTAAGTTTAACAATGAGAATTTAAGTAACTTGCTCATGGTCACATAGCTAACAAGTAGAGGAACTCAGAACTCAAATCCAGGAAATCTGCCTTAAGAATCCTTGTGATTAATCACCATGAACACCCAGGAAAGGAAAAAAATTGGCTTAACTCTGGGAATGGTCAGCAACTCTAGAACAAACAGTCGTAATGAATGTAGTGTTTCAGTCTGGCATTTTACTAATAACATCATTTAGGTTGCAACTTCCTGTGCCTACGTCACTTGGACCTTATTCTTACAAGAAAGTCCTATTCTTCCTGCCAGTTAGTGAGTAGCCTCCTTTGCTGATTGCTGCCTTTGATCAGACTAATCATAGCTAAGAAGGTAGATAATGTAATATATCACAACTTCAAAATTTATGGCAGAAGGGCTTTTCACAGAGAAGTTATATGTAGACTAAGAAGATAGGTCTTGGATAGGTCTTGGATCATGTCTTTAAAGTAGCATTCTTTCTATCACATTGTTTCTCAATGAGTTAATAATACTCCTATCTTCCAAAGCTGTCTAGAAACAGGGCTGATCATGCCTTAATTGATCTCTTGATTCAAAAGTGTCTAGCATAATGGAATTGAGCCTTGCTGAGAGATTCTGGGAAAGTTAAATTTATTCACAAATGTGTTTGATCTTCCTGGAACTGGCAACCTTAAGAGTGGGAAGATCTGAACAACAATGCTTTAAAATGACTTGTTGGTGACAAAGACTACACAAAAACTAGTCATGATCTTCTTCTGGGATTTTTTGATAAAATTTGGTTCTGTTGTCATTGATACATGTCTGTGTAATTGTCCAAAACAAATAAATTGGCTCCATTCAGAAATTGGAAGTGCTCAGAAATTGGCAAGTGCTCAGAATGGGAGAAATAAAACCATGGTGATAATGGCATCTCACACTTTCTCCAACTTGGAATAAAGTCTGTTAAACACCTTTATTCTTGAAAAGTTTACACAAGCGGCAAACTTTTCCTTCCTTTAAACCTGCAATGATCATTCAACAACCACTTTAAAAAGGTGTGTAATATATAAGCCAGAAGGCTAGATATCGATGACCCTATGAATATAATGGTTTATGCTGCCCAGGAACTTAGTCCACTTAAAAGACTCAATAAACAGACAAAAAACATTGGTAAATTTATGTGATATTTATAGAAGGGAAAGTCAAATGTAATTTCTCTTTTCTTGATGATCTAAAGTATTTGTATTTGTAATGGAAATTCATGCTTTGAATAACTAGATTTAGTTGTTTCTATATTTAGCTCATTTCTTATCCAGCAGTAAACTCTTGAAGAATATGTTACTGAATGAGATTATTTCCTTCAAATCTCAGTTTAAGAGTATCTTTCTGGTAAGCCTTCCTTGACTTCCTCCTTCATATGGTTCATGTTCCCAAAGCATTCTGGTCTAGCTCTGTCTCCTCTAGTTGTCAAATTCTTTATGGAAAATTTCTGGCAATGCACTAAATCCTGGCCATTCAAGGAGTGATTCATGGGCTGGCTGTATCATTTCTGATCGTTTTAGAAATACAGGATCCCAGGGTTCATCTCAGAACTACTGAATCAGAATCTGCGTTTCAGCAACGGTTACCAATATGTATGAGCACGTGACATTTAATTCATACTCTTCGGAAGGGTATATGGCACCATAGCATAAAGTTTTCCAAATGTAGTCAAATAACCCTCTATAATACAATTATTGCCCTTGGGTGGGGTGATGGTTTGAAGATAGTGGTGAAAAGGCCTTATGAATTTGTAAAAATTGCTATTCCTAGTCCCTAGATTGGAACCTACTCAAAGAGGTAGTTTTTTTTTTTATTTTTTATTTTTGCCAAGTTCTCCAAAGTGATTCTTTTTCTTATAGATGTTTCAGAAGAGTCTGGGTGAACTGTTGAATCTCTGGAGCTGGAGTCCCTCAGTTTTCTGCTTCTTAATCTGGAATCGTGATAATACTCAACCATTTGCCTTGTAGAGCTGGTACAGGATTGCAGTAGGTAATATATGCACAGTGCTTACATACCACATTGCTTGGTGTCTAGTAATCATATGGTAAAGTTAGCTGCCAAAAGCTGCTACGCATGCTTGTTGTTTAACACATGCATATTTGCTTTCTCAAGTTACTGGCAGTGGTAGTTACTCAGTAAATATTTCTTCAACTTCCTTTATTTTCTTCTTGCTCACTCCTTTGCCCATACTTATTTTCTGTTTTTCCCCTTCCTTTCTCTACTTCTTCCCTGAGATTTTTCTTTCACAGTGTTTAACATAGAGAAATTCCTTAGTGAATTCAGTTACATGAAACATTTGCTGACTTTAGTAATAAGAGACATGAAGCAATAACCAGGCAAAGACAGACAATATTGTAACCCTGAGAAAAGATGTATAAGGAAAACAATACACAGATAAAAAGAATCATTGTTTTATACCAAGTTTGAAGATGTAGCCACAATTCAACAGGCCCTTAGAGACAGTCATATAAAATGTACTAAGCATTTTCGTATTTCATAGCCAACTGGACATGACAACAGTCTGGACTGATCTTAAAATTTCCAGACTTAAATATGCCTTCAAACATATTTTTTCTAAATTATTTTCAAAACTCTCGTATTTCAGATTCTTAAGCTTTTGTATCATCATTGGTTAATTGCTATACTAAAGTAAAGAATGAGACCTGTTAAATTTAATAACGCTTATTTCAACAAGATAATATGTTGTAGAATCAG
Source organism: Geosciurus inauris (assembly GCA_004024805.1). Taxonomy (NCBI): domain Eukaryota; kingdom Metazoa; phylum Chordata; class Mammalia; order Rodentia; family Sciuridae; genus Geosciurus; species Geosciurus inauris. The sequence continues at coordinate 7,493 of PVHX01011792.1, forward strand.
GTAGCATTCCAAAATAAGATGTTTCAGAATGCCCCACCTTACTGCGTGCACAGGCTATGTTTATAGCCCTAGAAAAGGAAGTGATATCAAGAAATAACCAGATAGGCTGCTATGGGCATTTGCCTTAGATAAGCAGGGTCTAATCAGTTGGTGGGCTGTGATTGGCTGAAGCTTGCCTGCTATGATTGACTGGGGTTCAGTTGCTTGGTTACAGGGGTATACCTTTGAGTTGCAATTTGTTTAGGAGTTAAGATAGGATATGGTTCACTGGGGATGAGAGCTACTTTGGTCCAAATTTTATCATTTAAGTCCAGACAAATGTTTTTGTCAAACTTCCTTTAGTTTAACAGTTATACAATTCAAGATTTCCAAATGGAAAGAAACGGAGAGTAGAAAAAAGGGAAAATTAAAAAAAAAAAGCTTTTAACAAAGCTTTTAAAGAAATTTAACTAGAGTAGAAGATCAAATTTAAAGAAATGGATTGGTTTAAAATACAAATTAGATTGTGTCACTTCCTTATTTAAAATTTAGAATAGCTAATAGAAAATCTATACTGTGCTCCACACCAACGAGTTTTTTTGAATGGGCTCCTGTCTACATCTCTGATGTGCCTCAGCTCACTGCTGTAGCAGGTCTCTCTCTCATTCCTTAAATATACCACATAGGAGCTACCCACAAAATACTGTTAAGTTCACTAATTGGATGGATGAATAAGTGAATAATAAATGGATGATTGAAGTGTTAAAGTGTTTTGTTATTTCAACAGTGTGTTATAACAGAATTGAATTCAAATAAATTTAAGAAATTTTGCAAGTATAACTAGTGAAATTGATAGAGATTGATAGCTTTGTCTATTGGATTATATGGCTTTTTCTCTAGATCCAGGTTCCTCTTCTATAAACTTGAGCTTCAATTTCTCATTCTTTATATAACAAATCTATTTAGTAGCTCCTTTCTGACAGAAACATTCACATATATCATCAGTTACTCCCTTATATTTTAGATTGAAACCTAAGATAAATTTTTGAGAGGGACTAAATTCGCACCTGAGTGAAAGATTTTGTTTCATTTCAATTGTATACTTTATTAGTTTGAGTAAAAAAAATCTAAGTTTTTAAAAGTAAATTTGTAGAAGGTTTGAATTGGCAGGTGAAGTTATTTTAGTATTCTGTAGGTTTATTTTTTAAATTAACACTTCTATATTGGCAACCTCAAATATGTGTAAAAGTGGAGATTTAAGTTGCAAAAAAGGGTGTAGCTTTGAATTAGTCTAGAAATAATCTTTGACATATTTCTTTCCATAGGCTGATACTTTATAGTAGGTAATTTTATGACTGTCTTTTTCTCTTGCCTCATAAGTAAATCTTCTAGTGGATGACCCAATTAGGAAGCAAGGTAAATAAAAATAATTGTTTTGCTTGTTGAATTCCTCTAGTAATTGATGATTATGTGGATATTAACAGGGCATATATACCACTGAAATTTGAATTAACAATGTTGAGAACTTTGCACCAAAGGCAGCTGGTACACCTCAGAGGAGTTTGTAATCACAGAAAACTATACTTACAAAAAATGTTCACATTTAAGTGAAAAATCTTGTGCTGCTGTCAGGTGGGCATTGTAAATATAACTCATTAATATTTTTTAAACCAAATTTTTCTACTCTGCAATGATGTTTAAATGGTGCATGAATGAATGTTTGAGAGTCTTGGCAACCTATGAAATTGTATCCTAAATTTAATGCATTTAGAATATGTATTTTCTTGACAGTCTAAAACTCATTAGATTATCCAGTTTCTACAATATCTGTATAATTGTGTGCATCAACTGTTTTTTTCTGTCTGTATTCTTCACTAGACTCTAATCATTGTCAAACATGAGCCTTATTCACTATTGAAAAACTTAGCACAGTACTTAGTACTGAAGGGGTACTCATATTGATAAATAAGTGAATATATTATGAGAGAATAAACAAATGGACTGCATCATTCATACCCCCCAAATATTGAAAACTACCACTATATATTTTAGCCATATAATCATTGTAATTTATAATTGAGAGAGAATTTAGTGGACCTAGTGAGTTGAATCAGATATAGTCATTTTACACTTTCAGGTAAATAGCTTACATATTAAACTCAGATTAAGTAGCATAGGCAGAGTGAGGCTTACCTGTCTAAAACATGATGATTTCTAACTTTCTGAAACATGGTTCTTACCCAACTTTTACTTCTCCTCAGTGTGGTCAGTCATCTTTCTAAAATGTGTGTCTGACTGAATAACCTCCCTGATTGCAGCTTTTCATAAGACCCACACTCACCTTAGGATAAGTGCATTAAAGAGCACTCATAAACAGTTCATACTTAAATGTCTTATTTTCAGCTCTGAATTGGAAAAATCCCTCCATTGGAACTCTGTGCTTTCCTTTTAGTACACCATCTTAAATCATCCTTTGTAGGGGGATATGCTATCAAAACCCTGGTATCAAACTCAGCACTTAAAACTGAAAGAACAGTTGATGTTGATGAGTGAGTGAATAAATGAATGTGTGATTGGTTGAATGCATGAACTACATCATCTAAGGTGGCAACTAGTGTCTTCTAGAGCCCTTTCATGCAGCTTTTTCCTTGACATGAAGGATTATTTGCAGAATGTGTTTACTCTAAGAACTCCATATTAGAGTTCATTTAATAGATGTTTTTGCTTCCAAAAGTTTTTATAACTCAACTGAGAGAACAACAATTTTTAGCATATTATAGAATGAAACCATTTAAATTCTTGTTCTTCTGAGAATTAACAAAGTTGGTAAGGTTTTCCAAAGACACCATCTTCCTGAATTTTTTTTTTTTTTGGGTCAGGTGGTTCATCTGACAATCTTATTTGTACTTTACAACATCAATTAAGCTAGCTTACATATGAACCATTTTTCAGACTTCTGGGATCTAGTCCTCCTTTTCTGCAACACATTTTTAAAACACATGATGAAGGTATATGTAATAGAATTAAAGCAAAACATTTACAACATTCATTATTTGTCTGATAGTCCATAAATTTAATGAGGGCTCTATTTAATTGGAAACCATAGTGCATTCTTGTATTTATCTCTATATGCCAACTCAATAAATACTTGTATAGCAACATTTGATACTGAACTGTTTTGTCAGCTCAGCAAAAATTTTGTGAGTGATAACAGAAGGGTATGTATTTGGAGGGGAAAGCAGTTCATAGGGAATAACTGATTAAAATCAGGCTCATCAGGCTCATATCCAGACTCTGGGGCATTTTTGTGGAACATTTTCTTCAATGATGAAGTGGTCACAGCAATTTTTGCCTACTGTCCCACTCAGCCAAATCAAATAACGAATTCCAGTAGAGTTCCTTGGTAGCGTAAATACATGAATCATATATAGACTCTAAAGATCCTATTGTAGAAGGCTAGTGGGGAATTTGGTATATCAAATTTCATATATCAAGTATGTATTTAAGATTAATAAATAAATACACATCTCAAGGCTAACCCATTTGCCACTTATCTTGCAACTAATATACTTGGGGAGGAAAACAGATAAGCACCATTTACATAGGAAGGAAGAAACTTTGTGCTGAAGGATTAGACATTTTTTTCTCAGGTCATTTTTGTACCAGCCTAAAATTATTACTTTTAGTCACACAGAATACTTTTATTCTCTTTACTTTTGAAACAATTGGTACTAGGCATTTTAATATAATAATTCAGTTGTGCTTTTATTTATCTAAAATAATACAAAAGATGTATCAGCTAAAATTGTTAAAATATGTTAAAGTGTCTTCAGTAGCTTATGTCATTTTCCCCACTTTGTTTCTATCATCTGTTCTATTAAGAGGGAATAAAAACAAAAACCTAAACTTTTGTTTTTAGACAAAATGAGTGGTTTGGATATAGAAATTCGCTTACTAAGATTATAATGTACACAAATGGATTTTTTTTTCTATTTTTGTGGTGAGGCATGCTGGTCTTTTGTCATAATTTTTTGATTTGGGATCTCAAAAACCATGTGAAAAGATATAGCAACATACAAAAGCTGCTCAGCTGGAATATGTAGAGTTAGAAGTTGGCTCAGCACCCATGATAGAGGAATCTCATTCAGAGAAAAATAACACTGCGCTGAAAGCAGCTCTGTTAGTTTTCATCAACCTGTTTTATAAATTTTCATGTGGGTAGAGGCTCCTATCTCTGGGAGGGTTTTAGATGTTAATTTAATTTTTACCTTTAATTTAGGGGAAATTTTAGATCAGTGAATGTTACAGACAATATAGCTTGTTCAACCAAAGTAATGTACATATTTAGAGTCTGAAACAGAAGTAGAATATTATATTCTTTATTCCACATATTTATCACAATGCATAACCTTTTGTAAAAACCGGCTTCTGCCTAAATCATTATGTCTATGAGAAATACATAAAGAGATTCCTCAAATGACTTTCCCAACATTACTGACTATATTAGTTATCTAATGGTGAATATATTATTCCCAAAACAGTCAAACAACAAACATTTACGATTGGAAAATTTCTGTGGTTTGAACACAAGTTGGCTGGGTTCTCTGGGTTAGGGTATACCAGAAGGCTGGTATCAGCCAGAGCAGTAGTCTTCTCAGGGCTCCACTGGAAGGAGGGTCTGCTTTCAAGTTCACTCTCAGGATTTCTGGCTGGATTCATTTCCTTTCAGTCTGTGGCCCAGAGATTTTCCTCTGTTCTTTGATGGGTTCCAGTTCCTTAATATGGCAATTTGCTTCATCAGAGCAAGTGAACAGAAAGGGCCAGAAAAAGAGTGCAAGCCAGAGAAGAAGCACAGTTTTCTTAAAATAATTTTTCTCTATTCATTAGCAGCAAGTCAGCAAGTCAACTTTCATACCTTTGGTTCAACCTTCACACCAGGGTGTAATGCCAGAAGATAGGGATCACTTGATGGCTGTTTTAGATGCTCCCTACTTCATGGCTTAAATAACTCTCTTTTTAAGACTTTACCATTATATGAGCAGAAAAATAGATTGAAGGGTTGACAACAGGCAGTGATCATCTTTCAATTGGTGTCATCCATATGTCTTCTTATTAATTGCTCTCTTCTTCCTTGACTATAAGCTCCACAAAGGCAGTCAGACAGTTCTCAGGGTACCTGTAGACTAAGCCAGTTCCCCATGCCCCTTTCTCTCTTATAGCTCACAAGCATAACTGTAGAATGTGCCAAGGATGCAATATTTGGAGATACGGGGGAGCTGGCCAAAACAGCAAAGGCTTTGTACAGTACACCTTCTACAAACAAGATTTCTTCAAGTGCTTTAGCACAATGATTCCTAAATCCCAGAGAATAAAACCCTGGGTGGGTTGCTTTTCCAAGTCCCTCCACTGTGGTGCAAGTGGGACACATGTTCACAAGGTTTTTATCTTTTTCAAGGTTTTCTGTTCCCTAGGGGCAGTCTAGTGATGAATTGTAGGCTCCTATTATCCTTTGTCGCCGACTTGTAAGTAATAAACCCAATTCCTGTAACTTATTTATGAATGTCTCATGGGATATTGTTGGTAACCAGTCAGAGTTAATCAGCTTCACAGGCATATGCCTAGTCTTGTTTACCTCTGTCTTCTTCCCTCCCCCCACATACTCTATACATTCTATTTCCATGACATCTCACAGTGAATGGCACAAATAGGAATATAATAGCTATTTCATGAATAAATGATTGATTTATCCTCAGAGAACATTAGCTTTGCATATGGATTCCTTTTGTGGTGGTGATGGTGGTGGGGTGTGCATATAGCATGAAAAGCCAGAAGATACAAAGGCATTTCCTTACCCATTAGAATCCCTTGGTTCCTTGTTTCTTTACGTACCACTCTGTGCAACATACATTCATAAATATAACATCACTAGAAGTATGAAGTTTATTCTTAATGAACAAATAGATGCTTTGAAGTAAGGCTGAACCTTTATTTGATCACTTAGTCTCCCATCAATCATCAGTGCAGTGATTTTGGAGGTTTACCATATATTTTGATATGTGGTCCATAGTTAAATATACAAAACATTCCCTGATGTAAAAGAAACTTATCTAATAAGTGCATTAAGACAAATACTTGACAATTTTTTAAATATATATATTGTAAGTGTGAAATAAATTCAAAAGACAAAGAGGAATTAAAGGGTAATGGAATTTTCAATGGAACTCATCAAGGAAGGCTTTACAGGGGTTTTTATAATTCATCTATATTTTCAAGGATAGCTAGGATTAATTAGATGGGGAAAAAGAGCATTTTTTTCTGAATAAAATACTGTGAACAGGAAAGGGGCTGGCATAGATAATAATACTTAATAAATACTAATAATAGCTTAATAAATACTAGAAAAAGTTGAGAAGAAAACAATGCTCAAAGGAGAGATAATTATGATAAAATACTTATTTGCATTGGCTTCATTTGAAAGGTAGAAACCATGGTCATGAAAATTTGTTTCTTTGAAGACCCTTAACTCTAGTCTTTCTCTAAGATGTGGGGGACAATAAGACCAACCCCAGGTTAGTTTTGGAAGAAGTAACTGTATTCGCAGTACATTTCTATGTTCTGACAGCATTAATTCTCCTTTGTGTCACCTCAAGCTTATCTACTTCAACATTCATTTTTTTCTTCCTTACTCTGATTCCTCATATTTGGCCAGTCTCAGTTGTTTGAAAAAGCAGGCAAAAAAATTCAGATTGATGTGTGAATGACTGATTTCCCTGAAACCCTCTGTTACGGTTTTGACATGAGGTGTTCCCCAAAAGTTCAAGTGTGAAACAATGCAAGAAAGTTTAGAGGTAAAATGATTGGCTTATAAGAATTTTAACTTGATCAATGTATTTATCCACTGATATGGATTAACTGGGTTGTAACTGTAGGCAGCTGGGGAGTGGCTGGAGGAGGTAAGTCACTGGGGGCTTATATTTTGTCCCTGATGAGCAGATCACTCTCTGCTTCATGATTGACATGCCTGAGTTGCTCTCCTCTGCCACACCCTGCCACTGTGATGTTCTGCCTCACCTTCAGCACAGGGCAATGGAGTTGGCCATCTATGAACTGAGACTGCTGAACTGAGACTGCTCACCCAAATAAACTTCACTTCCTCTAAGGTTGTTCTTTTCAGTTCTCTGGCTCACAGAGCTGAAAAACCTGACTAAAACACTCTTCTTAAGTTTAAAAATACTCCAGTCAGGGGTTAATAACATCCATTACTTTGGGGAAAATGAAAGCTTACCTAGGTTTTCAGTTTCAGCAGAGAGGACAATCTGTGTGCACTCACCTTTTCAGGCTGAGTTCTGCCCAGTCCATTCATGCCATTACATCCTTTCAGTTTAAGCCAATCATGTTTTCTTCATTGAACTTTTACAGGCTTCTATCCTGACCCACAGCAAAGACTGGACTTGTTTTTTAATATCTTGAGGTTCAGTGTGTTAGATGTTTATATAAATTTGCTAAGGGGGTCATAACAAAATACTGCAGACTGGGTGGCTTAAACAAATAAATAATTTTTTTTTTTTTTTTTTTTTTTACTGTTGTAGAGGCTGTAATTCTAAGATGAAGGGGCCAGAGATTTAGATTCTTCTGTGATCTCTTTCCTTGGCTGGCAGATGGTTGCATTCTTGGTCATGGAATTTTCTCACATGGATTTTCTCTGTGCTGGCACATCCCTGATGTCTCTTCCTCCTCTAAGAACATTCATCACATTGGATTATCATGCTATGACATCACTTAACTTTTGCTTTTTAAAGGCCTTCTTTCCAAATATAGTCACATTGAGGGTCAGAGCTTAAACATATGAATTTATGAAGACTTTTTACTCTATGACAGATAACTTTCACTAGGTAAGTTCTCAAGGAATAGTCAGAAAGTTACACTGTATAGTCTCCTAGAGAAATAGAGTCAAGTCTTAAATTATGTCACTTTAATAAAACATTGATTGGGTGCTTATTTGGGACCCAGTACTAGATAAGACCTCAAACAAAGCCAGTTAAGTAAGATACTCTCATACCCCTTGCTTTCTCAATCTAACAGATGAAACAGAAGTGTAAATACATATTGCAATGGGTAACTTTATATATCAATTTGGCTGGGCCACCTTTCTCATAGATACTTGTTCAAATATGATCCAGTATTTCTGGAAGGGTGCTTTGTGGATGAGATTAACATTTAAACTGATGGACTTTGAGGCAGATTGCCTTTCATAAGATAGGTGGGTTTCATCTGGTCCGTTGAGGTCTTAATAGAGAAAGACTAACTGCCTCCAGGCAAGAACCACTTCTGCCAGCTGATGGCATTCAAACTTGAACTGATTCCTTCAAGTTAATCTCTCTCTTTTCCCTCCCCGCCTCCTTCTCTCCCTACACACACACACACACACACACACACACACACACACACACACATATATCCTATTAGTTCTGTTTCTTTGGAGATGTCTGACTAACACACAAGGGAAACTTCAATACCAGAATGTACCCTGTTCCTTCAGTCACCTGTGTTCCCCTTCATGGGCTTTTCCCGTTTAGATTGTATCTCCTTTGGGAAGTAGGGACAGATGCAAAGTGCTAGAATGTCAGATTAATTGAATTGTGTTCAAACCACTAACCAGAGTCAGCTCCTGTAGTCTGGTTTCCAAACTATGTGGTTTGATTTTATGCTTAGCAATTTATAACTTTGCACAAATTAGAATAAATAGACAATCAAACTCTTCTTTCTGATCTTAATTGACCTGGCTGTAGTGCAGGGAATTTTCCATGTGTGATTCCGATGGGAACTTTGCATGTAGATATGGTACAGCACCATTGGGAGGCACTGTGTGTATTACATAGTGCAGCAGAGGTCAAAGGCCTGAACTGAGCTGTGTATAAATTTTTTTGAAAATGGCATGAGACTCAATATCTCCAGAGAACATATTTGGTAACTCACTAATTTACAGTCTTTTTCTAGTTAGCCTCTTAACCTTGCCTGAAGAGGATCAGTGATAAGCATTATTAACTCCTTAGTGGCATCTAGGGACAATGAAATGCAAAGAGGAAAGTGACCTGCCATATATCATGCTTCACTTGGAAGAGGACTCCACTGCACTAAGTACTCTCAGAAGCCACAGCTGGGGTCGGAAACTTCAGTCATTCCAGAAAATAATTTGATCCCTGCTTTATCCTATGGGAAACAGGATACAATCTGTGTAATATATAAAAAAAGAGAGAACTTCTGAATGACAAAATAATTAATTTTTCATTCCTGAAATGGCAAAGTCAACCAGTATAAGACTGTGTTGACTTGAAATGAAATAAAAAAGGGAGCTTTGTCAGTTCACATTATTGTGATATTTCCCTAAGCTATTTGAATATAGTACTATAGGCTCCATAGGAGCTGAAAAACATAATTGTTTCTAGCTAGAGAATATAGGGAGCAAGGTGCAAGAACCCATATTTTTTTCTCTTCTGAAGGAAATATATGATTAACATATACCAAGAAGTTTTCTTTTACCTCACAAAATCATGTTTAACATATTGCCTATTAGATTTTTAATTTTCACCGTCTTCTCTATTATAATTGCCTTTAAGAAAACTTGAAAATGGTTTTCTTTCTTTCATTTTTTTTTTAACCTAGAATCCTTGCTCTAGAGATGTTCCTGCCAAATACTCATTTTACTTTAGGAGAACACAGATTCATAGATTTTAAATGACTTACCACTTATCACACAGCTGCTCCTATTTTATTTTGTGTATGTATGTGTGTGTAACTAATAAGGCAATCTTCTTTTCATTTCCAGCATAGTGAAAAGTTTCCAAATACAAAAGCAAGATAATTTTTGCTGCCCTGAGTACTACTTTCACTTAAACTTTGCCAGTCACAACTCTAATAAATTAAGTAAAAACTAATGGGTAGGGCCTATGGTAGAAGTGACTACTGTTCTAACTGAACTCGTGGGTACAACTGAATCTGAGCTAATGGTTGGGATGGGTATTAAGGGATATGAAGACTGGAGGATGCTTTTTAAAAATAGTATTCTCCCATTTGGAGGTAGTAAAAATGGTCCCTAAGCCTCTATCTTATCTTCTCAAACTACTGCACACTGGATGCTAGCAAGGATTTTGGAGTCAAACAAACCTGAAGTTCAATTCTTGCTCTTTTGTTTTGTGACCTTGAGAAAGTAAACTAGCTTTTGATAGAATGATGTCTACTTTACAGAGGTTAAATTATGTCTGTAAAGTATATTTGAAGATAGATTCTATTATTTTATGATTTTCATTTGCATGATTATTGTTATTGATTTTTCTCCTTTTATTTCCTTTTATATAGTTTTTCATTTCCTTTTATAAAAATTTTTGTGCTTTTGTAAAACCTACAATGTGGACTATACAGGGAACTGTCATGGTCACTAAAAAAGCCAGGGAATGCGGTGTATTTCAGGGAAAATTGAGGAGGCAAAAATCTGTTATAGTAAAAACAAATGATTTCTATACTTTCTCCATAAGAATAAAAATGATAGCACCAAAAATAATGACAGCTGCTATTTACTAATGCATACAATATTCACTATTAAGAATTTTCCATATGATACTTCATTTAATTGTCATTATAAATACCATAAAATTATTGTTATTATTCCAAAATTTTGACTAGAGAATTGTGACCCAGTAAGGTGATGTATCAGTCCCTTTTCTATTGTTATAACAAAATATCCACTACTGTGTAATACTTAAAGAAAAGAGGTTTATTTGCCTCACAATTCTGGTAGTTGGAAAGTCCAAGTAGCATGGCACCAGTGCCCTGCCTGGGGCCCCTGGCTGTATCACAAAATGTTGGTGAAGTGGAAAAAGAACTGGCCATGTGCAAAAGGGCCAAGAGTATGCACTGGTCTGGCTTTAAAATAACCCACTTTTAGAAGAATTAATTCACTCCAAAAAACTAGCATCAATCCCTTCTGAGGGTGGTTCCCCTGTGATCTAACTGTCTTCTACTAGGCCATACCTTACCGAGGTTCCATTACCTCAACACTGCCATGCAGGGACAAAGCTGCTAGCATGTGAAACATTGGGGGACACACTCAAACCACAGCAGACAACCTGAGCAAGGTAAATTAACTAGTGAATTTTGGAGTTTGAATTCAAAGCCAGATGGGTCTGATTTTACAGTTTAAATATTTTTATATGTTATAGTATTCTAGAATAGAAAGATGAGATTGGAAGTTTATAAAACTTAAATCATGACATGCTCAGTTTTATGAAGACTACAACTTCATATGGGTATTTGCCATACAACTTCCACCACTGATTTACTGAAAAGCCAGGAAATTTTTGATACAACTTTTCAGTGAAAAAAATGAAAAATTTTGATAAGTGATGTGGGGCCAAAATAAAATAATATCTATACTAGTTTTTTACAGAAAAGAAAAAAAATATTTATGACCTTAGAAGAGAGAATTTCTTAAGTAAATACAAAGAAAACTTACCCAAAAGATGAATGAATTTAATTCATTCAATTACAGTTAAAAAATTATTATATGACAAGATATCATAAATTAAATAAAAACATAAGACCCAGAAGAAGCTTTTTCTAACACATATATAACCAGCAAAATTTTGTTTGATGAACATAAAATAATTCCAGCATAGAAAAGAGACAAGAGGTTTTCCAGGCTGAATATCCTTAATCCAAATATCTAAAATCTGAAATGTTTCAAAATATGAAACTTTTTGAATGTCAAAATAATGCCATAAGCAAAAGTTCCATATCTGACCCCATGTGACAGGTTGCAGAAAAAACACAAATGCACTACAAATATACAAAATTATCTATAGATTACATGAATAGTATCTATGCAAAACATAATTGAATTTTGTTTTAGATGTGAGTCCCATCTTCAAGATATCTCATCATGCATATGCAAATACTGCAAATACTTCAAAATCTGAAAATACATGAAATCCAAAACACTTTTGGTATCAGGAGTTTTGGATAAAGCTCACTCAGCCTGTATATAATTTTGCATGATTTTTAGGGTCTAAGATCACAAAGTAGTAAAAAAAAACCTGAACACTAAAAATCAAATAACCCAATCAATAAATGGGCAAAGGAACTGAAGAGACATTTCATAGAAGAAGAAATAGGATCAGTCAAGAAATATGTGAAGAAATGTTCAACATCTCTATCAGAGAAATACAAATTAAAACTAAATTGAGATTTCATCTCACTGTAGTCAGAATGGCAATTATCAAGAATACAAATAATAGTAAATGTTGGCAAGGATGTGGGGACAAATGTAGAATCATACATTGCTGATGAGACTGCAAATTGGTGCAACCACTCTGGAAAGCAGTATGGAGACTCCTCAGAAAACATGGAATGGAACCACCATTTGACACAGTTATCCCACTCCTTAGTTTATACCCAAAGGAGTTAACATCAGCATACAACAGTGACATAGCTACATTAGTGTTTCTAGCAGCTCAACTCGTAATAGCTAAACTATCGAACCAGCCTAGGTGCCCTTCAACAGATGAATGGATAAAGAAAATATTGTATATGTGCACAATGGAATAATATTCAGCCATAAAGAGAAATGAAATTATGGCATTTGCTGGTAAATGGCATTTTGGATAAAGCTCAGAACTGGAACTGGAGGCTATCAAGCTAAGTGAAATAAGCCAATCACAAAAAAAAAAAAGACTGAATATTCTCTCTGATATATTTATGTTAACTCACAATAAAGGGGTGGATAGGGAAAAATAGAAATACTTTGCATTAGACAAAGGGGAATGAAGGGAGGGAAATGGGAATAGGAAAGGTAGTCGAATGAATTAGACATTAGCTGCATATACGAATACACGACCAATGTAATTCCACATCATCCACAACCAGAAAAATGGGACATTATGCTCCATATAATATGTCAAAATACATTCCACTGTCATTTATAACTAATAAGACAAAAAAATATTTTTTGGGTCATATAAGTGTATATCAAGGTCATCACCAACTAGTTCAAAGGCTGGTTAGCAATTCTGTTATTAGTGTCCCATAGTCTTTTTAAACTATTGATCTGCCATTGTCTGTATATGGCTTTCAAGATGGCCAGCCCTGCTTCAGGCATCATATAAACTTTTAAATTCATTTCTGATTGTGTTTCATTGGCTAAAATCTTGATGTATGGCCACACCTTATTTCTTTAGAGACCTAGAAATAAAGTCTTTTTTAAAAAAAACTTGTTAATTTTTCACATTAGTAATTGTACACATTAATGGCATGCAGTGTGATATTTCAATATAAATTGCATAATAACCAAACCCAAGTACTAAGCATATCTATCAATCACCTCAAACATCTATCATTTCCACATAGTAAGAACATTCAAAAGCCTCTCTTCTAGCTAGTTTGAGGTATTTGGGTGGCCAAACTACAACGAGAGAGGTGTATTCCTGGAGAAGACAGCTATTACAATCCTTAGTAGGCTTTGCTAAAGACACAATCAATAATTCCACCAAAGGGGAAACAAAAAAAGGAATACATGTTTTAAAAGATATTTGACCTCTTAAAAAGTAAGGAATTGTAAATAAAATGACAGTAACATTTCATTTTATATGCATTAGATTGGTAAATATGTAAAAGCCCAAAATATTCATGTAGAAGATGTAGAGCAAAACTTACAACATTGCTTTTGGATGTGTGTAAATAGGCAAAAAGCAACTTGGCAATATTTATAATAGCTAAAGATATATGTGCCCTTCAACCAAGCATTTCTACTTTTAAGTGTCTTCCCTAATAATATCATGGCATGTGCTTAAGAAAATGTGCTTAGGAATGCCATTGCAAAACACAATATATGTATGTAATAGATGAAATAGGGACTGAGTAGAAATAATTAAAAACAATCTAAATTTTATTATCAGGAGAAGGAGAAAAACCATTTTGTTATATTTACAAATAGTGTGTGCATGTCATATCGAAAATAAATTAGACCTAAATATGTCAATGAATCTATCTCCCCAACATTGCTGGGTAGAAGAGGCAGTTGTAAAAAGGATACACATATCATGACACAATTTAGTTTAGGTTTAAAAAGATGCAAAAATACCAGCCACTGTATGTATGTTTATGTGTGTGTGTGTGTATGTGTGTATAGTGTGTATGTATATATACAATCACATACACATACATAAACACATGCATATACATACATACAAATACACACACATAAAGCAACAAAACTATTTTTAAATGAGTAAGAATGATAAATACCGAATTCAAGTTAGTGGTTACCAGTACCAGAGTGTGAAAGGAATGGGATGCTGTGAGAGAACCTAGAGACATGAGTTGTATTTGTAATGCTTTACTTCCCAAGCTGAGTAATGGATAGGTGTTTTAGTCAGCTTTTTTTCAGTGCTGTGACTAAAGGACCCGATTGGAACAATTGTAGAGGAGGAAAGGCTTATTTACAGGATGATGGTTTCAGAGGTCTTAGTCCATAGAAAACCAGCTCCCTTCCTCCTGTTAATGAGGACATCATGGCAGAAGAATGTGGCAGAGGGAACCAGTTCACATGGTGATCAAGAAACAGTCTCCACTTGCCAGATACAAATATATAGCCCAAAGCCATACCCCAATTCCCACCTCCTCCAGCCATACCCTATCACTTCAGTTACTACTCAGTTAATCCCTATCAGGAGATTAATTCACTGACTGGGTTAAGACTCTTAGGACCCAATCATTTCTCTTCTGAACTTTCTTGTATTGTCTCACACATAAGCTTTGAGGGGATACCTCACATCCAAACCATAATAGTAGGTAAGCATTATTATATTGTCCTTATACCTTTTTGTGACTATTCAATAATAATATAAGAATCAGTTACACTACAAATGAAAAACTTAAGATAATCATTAGGAGAAGAGTATTTATAAATAAAAGAGGAAAAGAATAACTCAGCTATTTGACTAGTTTCCAGGGACTCTTACATTGTTTAGAAGTTAAAGGATTAGTCAAGAGGTGACTTTAAGGAAATATAAATATCAGGCTGTCTTTGCTTGTTTGAGGGCCGCATCTGGTTCTGATCTTTTTTTAAAATACTTTTTTAGATGTTTATGGACCGTTATTTTATTCATTCATATGTGGTGCTGAGAATTGAACCCAGTGCCTCACACATGCTAGGCAAGTGCTCTACCACTGAGCCACAATCCCAGCCCTCTGCTAATCTTTAAAGTACTAGCAAAGTGGTGATTATTCCAACAACCAAGACCATCATTTAATAGAAGTTTCCAACATACTGAGTTTCCTCAAGGCAATATCTATCTAATAGTTAACTTGGCTGCCACACCTGGTACCTGTATTCCCTTCTTGGGGGTTGGGGGTAGTTGTCAATGTGTGAGTTTTGGTTTGTCACATTGGGGGGTCGGGGGATGATATTTTCATTTGGTGGATAAGGACCAGGGAAGTTCTATGTTCAGTATTCTGCAAAATGTTTAGAGCTCCTCTAGTGGGGTGTTGGTGTTGGTGGGCATACTGGAAGAACTAACTTTATTCTCATACAAGAAGTGTGTGCGTGCATGCACGTGTGTGTGAATGAATTACCTTAGAATTTTATTTTTATTTTCTAATTTTTATAAAAACATTTTCATTGTCTTATAAATTAATTTAATGTGGTTCTGGGGATTGAACCTAGTGCCTTAGGCATTGCTAGTGAACACTCTGCCATGGAGCTACAGCCTCAGCCCCACCTTAGAAATTTATATCCTATCAGAATGACAGGTATATAAAGGAATTTTCCATAAACTCAAGGAAAATATTAATTCCCTTCTACACTAGAAATGTGGAAAACTAAAATTTTTAGACTACTTTCACATAGGATTTATTCACCATACCATCTTGTTTTATCCTTGTGAATTTAAGCTTCTATAGAACTAGTTTTCAAATACTCCTCTGTATTCAAAACAAAAGATAAAAACAATAGGAAAAACATGGAGCAATAATATCCACATAAACCATGGATTTATTGAAACTAGGTAGGTCTACTGCCATTCTAGTTTTTATGTAATGATCTTGCAGTATTAACATTTAAACCAAGCACCCAAAACAACTGTTTGGAATAAGTATGCAATGTTTAATTTGGAAACTTCAGCTCCTAAGTGTTGCCTGGAAGTGAGATCGGCATTGTCAGAGTCTATTATTTATGTCAGAGAACTTTACATCTGCAGTTGGAGCAATTTCCATTCACTATGGCTGCTACCAGAAAGGCTGATTTTTAAATTATTTATGCAAAGAAACGAATTGTTCTATTCTTTATCTGAAATTATGCCAATTGCCCATTTAACAAGAATAAACTTTTCACTGAAAAATCAGCCTCTTTCTCAAGCTTATATTTGTTATCTTGTCACTAACTATTCACACTCATGAAGATGAATCATGATCACATAGCACAGGGTTTTGCCCAGACTCTTCATAAGGTAATAACTAGAAGCCATGATGGCAGATTCCACTAGCAAAAACTAACAGGTTTTTACTTTAGTCGGCAGCCTATTAATGCTTCTTGAAATTATACTGCTGAATAAACAAGTTTGGGGCATTATTATTTTTGCTCAGCAGAATGTATTCTTAGTGAAAAAAAAAAATTGGACATTTTTAAAAGACTGTCTTCCAGAATCTGTTTGCTATAAAACTAATGAACTTCACGTGCCAAAGAAAACTCAGACATATCAGAGTTAGGATTTAGTTTATGAAGGAAATTGGAAAGAACATAGATGAAGTGGTTTGTAAGAAATATAAAATTTAGAAAATCAGAATCAGTTTGGCATTAATCATTAAACCAAAGCAAACCAACACATGGGACATTCAAATTTGCTAGGTATTTGTGCTCAGTGTTTTTTACATAAACTTTTTTATTAGCAAACTTCTGTGTAGTACCCATGATTGTCCAGACTCAGGCAGGAGAAATGGCTCAATCATTATAACAATTAGTTGATCACAGAGCAGAGCTGAACTTCTGAAGTCTTATTCTTATATGATGGGTATCTGATGCTTACTTACCTTGAGAATCTGTTATTTTCAAGGTTTCCCTATTGGAAGAACAATCTTCTCTTGCATTTCTTGGAGTCATGGAAACTAAATGGTCCAAATAAGTCTTTTCTTTGATTACTCAAACTGGATGTGGTTACCTTTTTGCTATAAACTGCATAACCTCTCAACAATACAACTTTTCTTAAACTTATACCAGGAAGCATAATTCTTTGGCAAAAAAATAAGCCAGAGTTAATTTATAGGAAGTATAATCAAATAGGTCTAACTTCATTTTTTTCTTTTGTTCTCTTAGTCCATTTACATTTTCTTCCTATGCCAGTAGCAAACTGCTTCTATTTCAGTGGCTTTAGAGTACATTTAAATTGTACTTAAAAGTAAATCTGGCTCTTTCATTTTATTATCTTTTTCCCCTTGAATATTTTTGGCCATTTTGGGAAATTTATTTATCTGTATTGAATTGATATTTTTCTACTTTGTTAT
Organism: Geosciurus inauris; assembly: GCA_004024805.1. Classification (NCBI taxonomy): domain Eukaryota; kingdom Metazoa; phylum Chordata; class Mammalia; order Rodentia; family Sciuridae; genus Geosciurus; species Geosciurus inauris. Next base: position 25,019 of record PVHX01011792.1, read on the forward strand.
GGTTTGAATCTGAATGTCCTCCAAAGGCTTTTGTGTTGAAGACTTGGTTCTCAAAGCTGTGATGTTCAGAAATGGGGCTTTTAGAAAATTACTGGATCATAAATACTCTAAACTCACCTGCAGATTAATCCACTTATGAATGTATTTTTGACTTGAATGAATTCTTGGGATATGGTGGAAAGGAGTAGGAGGTGGGACCTTGTTGAAGGGGCCGTTGGGGATGATATCTTGTTCTTGATCTCTTTTGCTGTCTGCTTTCTGGTAGACATGAAGTGAGCAACTTTCCTCTGCCACACCCTTCTGCCATGATGTTCTGTCTCCTCTCAGGCCCTGAGCAATGAAATTAGAATACTGTAGTCTATTAGCCATAGACTAAAACTGTGAGCCAAATTAAATCTTTCCTCTTTTCAATTGTTTTTCTCAGAAATTTTGTCATAGTGAGGAAAACCTAACATATACTTCTTGTTTAAGAACAAACAAACAAATGTTCTTTGGGTTTTTAAAGTGAAGTTACATGAAACTAATATTAATTTGATAGAGAATTTGATTTTTTGTTATAGGTCTTCTTGGCCAAGAATTGATTTTTCTAATTGTTTGATATTGCATCATTTTATTCTTAAGACTATAAAGAATTTTTCACTCTTGAAAGTTGAAAATTAATACCATTTACATTTTTAATTGTTTACTTCCAGTAGGAAAAAAATTGATATGTATATGCTAGAATCTTTATTATCTTAGGTAGTTTTGCATGACTTACAGAATTATGTAAGAAGAAGTACTCAAGAAGCAGACATAGGCTTTGCGATATGATGAATGAAATTGGTTATTTTAATAAGCAGACTTTGTTCAGGATGTTGCATTTCAGGAGGAGAAAGAAACTGAAGATTGAGAAAATCAGAGTGATTGTACAACCAGAGTGTAGTTTCCATAATGTGCCCAGTTGTATGTGTTAAGGAGTTAAAATTCTACAGAATTATTAGTCTAGATAGAAATTTGCGGCTGGGAAAGTGAATAGTATAAAATGGAGGGTTTTCCTTTCTGGATATGTTTTTGGGCAGAAGGGAGAGATGAGATTGAAGGTGGGAATGAGATGGGGGAATAAATTGGAGCACAAATGTATTAAGGGCAAATGCCATGATTTCATTTCTTGATGGCTGAATAAAAACTACTTTGTGTATATGTATAACATTTTTTAAGTCCATTCCTCTATTGATAGACCTCTGGTATAGTTTCTTAACTTGGATGTTGTAAATTGTGCTGCTATAAACATTGATGTGGTTGTATCATTACAGTATGCTAATTTAGTTCTTTTGGATAGAGGAGTGGGATAGCTGGGTCATATGATGGTTCCACTCCTAGTTTTTTTGAGAAATATCCATTCTGCTTCCCAGAGTGGTTATACTAATTTGTATTCTGACCAAGAACGTATGAATGTACCTTTTTCCCTCACATCCTTGCCAACATTTAGTATTATTCGTATTCTTGATAATTACCATTCTGACTGGAGTGAGATGAAATCTTAGTGTAGTTTTGATTTGCATTCCCCTGATTGCTAGAGATATTGAACATTTTCTGCCACATATTTGTTGGCCATTTGTGTCTCTTCATTTGAGAAATGTCTGTTTACTTCTTTTGCCCATTTATTAATTGAGTTATTTGGTTTATTTGGATGGTAAATTTTTTGAGTTCTTTATATATTCTGGATATTAATCTTTTGTCAGAGGAGTAGTTGGAGAGAATTTTCTCCCATTCCATAGGCTTTCTCTGTACACCTTTTAATTTTATATCATCCTATTTATTGATTCTTGGTTTTATTTCTTGAGCTTTAGGGGTCTTATTAAGGAAGTTGATGCCTGCACCAATATGCTGGAGTGTTGATCCTAGTTTTCTTATAGTAGTTTCTTTCTGGTCTAGTTCCTAAGTCTTCAATCCACTTTGATTTGACTTTCGTGCAGCATGAGAGATGGGGATCTAGTTTCAGTCTTCTACATATGTATATCCAGTTTGCCCAGCACATTTTGTTAAAAAAGCTACTTTTCCTCTAACATATATTTTTGGCTTTTTTATCAAGTATCAGTAGCTATAAGTTTGTGGGTTTATCTCTGTGTCTTCTATTCTGTACCAGTTGTCTTCATGCTGTTTTTTTTTTTTTTTTTTTTTTTTTTTTTTTTTTTTTTTTTTTTTTTTTTTTTTTTTTTTTTTTTTTTTTTTTTTTTTTTTTTTTTTTTTTTTTTTTTTTTTTTTTTTTTTTTTTTTTTTTTTTTTTTGCTTTAGCTTGCTCGGGAGTATAATTTGAGATCAGGAATGGTGATGCCTTCAGCATTTGACTCAAATTTGAAATTAGTTTCTTCCAATTAAAAAATGTTAGTCATATGTATCAGACTCTTACTTTATTTCACGGGTTACAGATTGCCAAACAATGGTTTGTCTACAGTCTAAATTTTATATTCAATGATTTAAATATCAAACAGCATGCTTTCACCTCAATGTTATACTGTCATCTGAATGTAAATGGGGCTTGCTTACCCTGTGCCACAGTGTTCTAGTGCTTTGATATGCACTATCTCATTTAAATTTCACATTTAAATTTGTAATACTATGAAGCATATAATAATCTTGTCCTTATTTTGATAGATGGAAAAGCTGAAACAGAAGAGTTAAGTAACATGTCTCAGATTACAAAGCTAATAAGCAGAGCTATTATCTAAACTGCTGGAGTTTAGCTTCAGCTAATGTGTTTTTACCAAATATATTTACTGCCTCATTTTAACTCCTAAAATGTTTATAAATAACAGAAGAAAAATATTCATGATAAGATGGAATAAATATGCATGGAATTTTATAAAAATTTGGAACTTTTTAACTAAATGCAAGTAGTTATAATACACAAATATCTCTTCAGTCCACTTCAAAACTTTTTTTTTATAGAAAACCTTTTGGTTTATAATAGTCAACTTCATAGACTGTAGAACATATTTTATGTATATAAATCTTATGCTTATATACCACAGACTGAATAGAACATTGTAACTCAACAATGTATGGGCTCCAAGGCTGTTCTTATATTTCAATTTTTCTTTCCATAATGTTCCCTCTCTGTGGTGTTCTTACTATGTGGAAAGATTTATGTACTATTGAATTCATGAGTGGTTATTCAGTCAAGGAAATGGTCAAAATGACCTGTGTCTATCTTAGGTAAGCTGCAATGGTCTATAGTTGGTTGTCCATGTTTTGCTTTACACTGTCAAAGATTATCAATATTTCAGCTAAAGGCCTCCATCCTTGAAAGAAAACAGCATGCAGCTGGGCCTTAGCAATTCTTGTCACTTAAATAGCTTGAATGAAAATTAACCTTTTTTGTCATAACTCACTAAGATTTTGCGTCATTTGTTATCTAGCATATCCTAGCCAATTCTGCTCATAGAGTATAATTTGTTGATGTTATTGTTATGGTTTTGCATTAAAATTACTTTTTTTGCTATTACTAAAATATTTTTGTATACGACGCTTCAGAGACCCAGTTTATGACTGACTACATTTGACATTTTGCTCAGACAATTAAATGGGTTTCAAATTCACAACCAGTACCCACAAGATGATGAAACTTACTGAAGAGACCTTTTTATTTTATTTATCATTTCTAGCATCTTGTATTCTTTTTTTTCCAAAGAGACTTCAGATCAATTACATCATTTCTAAATTTATTTCTGGAATAAGATAAAATCCACAGCTGATAAAGTAATCTATAAACATATACATACATATACATGTATTATTTTACTTTTATCTCAATAAGATAATTTGTTTCACTTTACCCTCAGAAGCAAATATTTTTGTTGAATGAATAAACTGGAATCAGTATGTTTAGGCATGAAATTTAGAGATTCCAATAAATATTTGATGACCAGTTGTTTTTGCATTCTTTGAATGCATAATGAACAACTTTGAGCAACTACTAAGAGTTTCCATTATGGTAACACATTTTCAATTTCAAATGATTGCTTTTATAATTCCATCTTGAAGCTCAAATCTCTCTTTTTTTTTGATACTGGAGATTGAACTCAGGGGCACTCGACCACTGAGCCACATCCCCAGCCCTATTTTGTGTTTTATGTAGAGACAGAGTCTCACTGAGATGCTTAGCGCCTCACTGTTGCTGAGGCTGACTTTGAACTCGCGATTCTCCTGTCTCAACCTCCCTAAGTGCTGGGATTACAGGCTTGTGCCAGTGCGCCTGGCTTCAAATCTCAAACTATGTTGTTTTATCTAACTTAAACTGTGTGAAATGTTTAAATTGATTGGCAGTTCACATGTCGACATACCTGAGTGCCTACTAAGTGCCTAGGTTTGCCTGTCTTTCGGAGGTGCTTACTAACATGAATATGCCAAAAGAATTGTGTATTTACTAAAGAGATTGCATTATAAAATGAAAATCTCTAGTTTTGGTGAAAAAGTGCCCTCTTAATTTTGTTGTGTGTTAGAAACAAATGATCAAATCGTAATTTTCATAAGTTAACACTGTAGCAAACTAGGTAGGTAGGTAGGTGGATGATAGGTAGACTAATAGGCAGATAGATACATAGACAGTTATGTGATCATGGTATTTATTTCAGATGGATGTGTTTTGCCTTGTAAATATTTTCAATAAGGACCATCAGATTAGAGCTACTTAGAATATACTATTGATTTATACTTTAGGTAAGATATATATAAAAATTTGTGAATGACTATGCAGAAGACAATTTTAAATCAGAGAAACAGTTTTACTTAATATATCCTACTTTTTACTAGTGTAGGCTCTAATTATTCTTTCTAGTGTTCTTATTAATACTTATGGAAGTAAATAGTATTTTTATTCTATAAGCAATTTCTTACAATTTTGAACAATTATACAATGACAGAGCTAGAATAATCAGTGATTGTATGAATCACTTCCCTTTTTTCACCAGTTAGAAAACAGATGTACTCAATGACTTGTCTAATGTCTCAGCTAATTAGGGGCAGACTCAGGAGGCCTGCTTCTCAGTCCAGTACTCTTTCTTGTCTGCTCTTAGATTATGCCCTGTATAGATGCAGCAATTAATAAATAATGGATTTGGGGGAAAGTATAATACAATGGGAAATAAAGTGAGGAAATTTGTTGTTTCATTTGATTTTCAATAAGATAAGTAACTTGGTAGATGGACATGAGACATCTTTATGCCAATGTCACATGTGAGAGACAGAATGGACAGAGTCAAAATACACATATATGGTCTATTCGCTTTTAAGAAGACAAAGGTGACTGAGAGAACACAAAAACTGGTATGCAAATTCTGTGTTTCCAGCTGCCTTAATTAAAATACCAGGATACATACTGGTTGGAAAGAAGAAATTCAGGGTAGTTTGTCAGATCTAACAAGAAACAGACACTTTTCTTTGTATCTCTAGACCTATAAAGTATATCATACTTCTAAAGTCAGTCTACCAAAATCATAGAAGCTCTTGAATTTAGAAAGAATGTAAATATATAGCAGAATGCTATTTTCCTTATCTGACCACTTGACTAAATGACCCCATCTAGACAGTTACAAGCTGGTTTGTTTCCTATCCTCTAACATTGGAATATCAAATATACACTTTATATACTTTACAGGGCCCTTGGGAGGTCAGGATGAGCTAATGTCTGAAGTGGTTATGAAAAAGGTAGAGATCCATGTAGATTTTAAGTCAGTGTTTTGTAAAGTTTGGAATAGTTTATCACATCTGTAAGACCTCTGTGTGGCTGTACCAGTAGTAGAAAGTGACACTGGCAGGTTATTTATAGTTTAACTTGGTAAAGGCATTTTATTTACATAGCACAGCATTGACAGGAAAGGTAAAAACTACATATGACATGTACTATGAGTTTTTTATTACATATTTTACATCAATATGCAAATAACATACTTTGGTATTATGACACCATCATCTAAAGTCTCTGTAGTTAAATTTAATATGTAAATATTTCTTATTCATTTGTAGCTTCATTTATTCACTGCCAACAAAATAGAAGAAAGTTTAAAATAGCATTTAGTACCTGTTTAGGGGTGAGGGGTAGGGATTGCATTTACCACCAGTTTTATAAATTGATGGTAATAAATTCTGCTGTTGGAGGTAGTCTTCCTAGATTTGAAGGCTCTTTTGATTTGCATGCAGTTACATTTTCTTTTATTATTAATGGCTTCACCCATTTGGGTCATGTTTGTATTTTTTAACCTGTATGTTAATAGCATCTATCATATTGTTAGGAGGATATTTGGATAAGATTCTGGAAACATTGTAATGCTCTTTTGAGATATATTTATAAGAGAAAAACACTTTGATGGCATGCATATGATGTGAAAAATGTAGTTGACAATTGTCATATATCTATAAATCAAGAACTAAGACAATATTTATTTTCTTTCTCTAAGATATTCATACATATGAGTGGAAACTTCTATATATCCTAGCTATAGCATTTTGAACAGAAATTTGAAAATTAGAATTTGTATTTTCTGCATAGAAGAGTCATAGCTATTAGACAGCAAGTGTCAACTATGCAAGTTATTTATTAACCATTAAGAGAATATAGATAAATACATAAGATGGTGTTATGATTTGGATGTGAGATGTGCCCCAAAAGCTCCTATGTGAGACAATGCAAGAAGGTTCAGAGGAGAAATGATTGGGTTGTAAGTCTTAACCCAATCAGTGAATTAATCCCCTGATAGGGATTAACCAAGTGGTAATTGAAGTGGTAGGGTGTGACTGGAGGAAGTGGGAATTAGGGCATGGCTTTGGGTACATATTTTTATCTGGCAAGTTGATTCTGTCTCTCTCTGCTTCCTGATGTGAGCTGCTTCCCTCTGCCACACTCTTCTGCCATGTTGTTGTGCCTCACCTGAGGCCCTGAGGAATGGAGCTGGCCTTATATGGACTAAGACTTCTGAAGCCATGAGCCCTCAAGCAAACTCTTCTTCCTTTACAGTTAGGCTGGTCAGATAATTTAGTCTAAAATAATTTTTTTTAGCAGAAAAAAAGCTGACTAAAATAGATGGTCATACATAAAGAGTACCATTCTTAGTAAAGCATTCCAATTTATATATTGTAATCAGTTACCAATACAATATACATTATGTAAATCCATCACTGTACATACATGTGCACACATAGCATAAATTATTGTAAGAAAAACCTTCAATTTTTAGGAATTTGTCATTAAATGTCTTTATCCATCCATCGATCTATTTAAACATTGATTCATGTATTCATTCAATATATATTTGTTGCACATATATATTTATAATTTCCAAATTTCACTCATTTTTATTTTCCTGAATTTCTGAATTAAAAATCTGTTCCCTCACAATCTAGTCATGTATCATTTTCAAAATTATGTAATACACATAAGTTCTAATCCTTAATGAATTTTGTGAGATAACATTTAATCTTGCTTGATATATTTCTTCCCTGGTTAGAGGCTGGCAAATTAGAGCTTTTTATAGGTGACAATGTGGAGAATCAAATGAAATAAAAATCTGGATATTTTTCTGGATAAGGAAAAAAACAAACCTCAAGTTGCTTTATATTTATCTACTGGATCATATGGTGTTTCCTTACTAGCAAGATATTACTAGCAAAATTTTACTAGCAAATAGTCATTTTACAATTTAATCTAGTATTAATATTTTCATAGAAATATATGCTTTAAAGTTACATATACTAGTTCCCAGAAGACAGTCTATGTACAATACATTGTTTCTTCTATCTCATCTTAGAAATTTTGGTTTGCAATTTTATGCTTTGATCCTTTTAATGCCATAAGAATTTTTACCGACAATTGATTCTGCAATCAAGGTCATTCATTGTAGGTCACTCCCCCACCCCCTGCACCTCCTCTTTCTTGCAGGTCTGCTGTAGATCACTTATTTTGTGATTAATGCTTATTGAAGAGATTCTTCTGTCATCAGGCAGTTAATCCCAGACACACTTCTACTCTGGAAATAGTAGACAGGCTTATTGAGATGACTGTGAAAATACCCATGAAAAATTCAGCTTTTAAACAATATCAAGGTGTCTCAAGTTTTCTGGGAGACAGGGCAAGAAAGGACTGAGAGAATCATGGAATTTAAAAGGTGTGATTAATTGAAATTCTAGTCGGAGTCAGCAGGGCTTGGTGTCATTCATCACACTGATTTGATATGAGGGATGTGGGACTTCAAGGTTAGGCAAGGTGAGGTGGGAATTTCATGGGAGCAGAGCTTTTCTTTATTCTCTTCTGAATGGAGATTATCAACCCATAATAGTCAAAAGAAAAGAAAGAAAGGCCTTAAAGAGATGACATTCTGTGATGTCCAATCCTGTCTTCAATACATCTTTTAAATTCACTCTTGTTTTTTATTTATGTGAAAGATTTTTGAGCTTTAAAATATAGCCACAAAAAACAAGATTAGGCAACCATTGCTTAATTACCTTAAAGTCATGGTACATTCATAACAGGGTAGATGTGAATATTCATTAATCAAACTGCCATGCCATTTAGCAAATTACCAGGAAAGTTAACTTGGTTATTGAGTCAAGGCACAACTCACCTTTCTCTCTGTTTGTATATGGAAGGACCTGAGATATAGACATCTAACAGTTGTGGCTCAAAACCATAATTGGAAATATGTGATTTAATCTGTAGTACAGAAGCCCATCATGTGTGAATTTAACCTACAACAGTCAGGGGAATTTCTAAAAAGTTGTTAACCTCCTCACTATGGATCTGACTGTGTAAAATTTAGGGCTAGAAGGGTAGAGATCATGTTCTGCCTGCAGACAGCTGCCTCTCACGAAGAGAAAAGAGGGAGGAAGAGGCAGGATGGACCCATTCTTCCAAGGTCACTGATCAAATGAGTGATTATCCCTCTCTGCAAAAGAATGAGTAAAGGGTAGGAATAAAGCCAAGAATTACACTCCAGGAAAGTCCCCCTGCATGGACTTCTTGGGGGTGGAAAATGCATGTGTCCCTTTATTTGTTTACAGTCCTGGAGATCTGGAATGAGTTCAAAACTGTTAACAATTAAATAGTATAGTATGTTCTATTATGTTTGTTAATCTGAATCCCAAGAAAGTTTATTAATTTCTGTTGCAAGAGATTGAGTTTACATTTTTGGGTTAATATTGAAGGAACTATAAAAAGTGAGATATTTTTTCTGATTAATTTTTAAATTTTTGTTAACATTTTTATGTACAAATAAAAGTGTGATATTTCAGTGTGATATTTCTACACATTCATGCAATGTGCTCTGGCCGAATCCACTCCCTACCATTCTTCCCAATATTAAGTAATTACTATGTTGCTTTCACGTCAACTTTTTTAGCTTGTACTTATTAGAGAGAACATGTAGTACTTGTCTCTCTGTGTCCAGCTTATTTTACTAAACACAATGACCTCCAGTTCCATATATTTTTGCTACAGATTATGGTATTTTATCCTTTATAACTGAATGATACTCCATTGTGTATATATACCATATTTTTAAATCCATTTATATGTTGATGGGCATGTAGGCTGATTTAGTATCTTAGATATTGTGAATAGTGCCACAATAAACATAGGTATGCAGGTATCTCTTTTGTATGCAGGGTTAATTTCCTTTGGCTATGTACCCAGATATTGGATAACTAGTTCATATGGTAAATCCACTTATAGATTTTGAGGAACCTCAATGTGGTTCCTCAATGACTTCACGAATCGATGTTTCCATCAACAGTGAATAGGAGTTCCTTTCTGTTGGGTGTGGTGGTGCACACCTGAAATCGCAGTGGCTCAGGAGGCGGAGGCAGGAGGATCACAAGTTCAAAGGCAGCCTCAGCTAAAGCAAGGTGCTAAGCAACTCAGACCCTGTCTCTAAATAAAACACAAAATAGGCCTGGGGATGTGACTCAGTAGTGGATTTCCCCGTAGTTTAATCCCCAGTGACCCTCCCCACCAACAAAAACAAACAAAAACCAAAGAGTTTCTTTCTACATTCTCACCAGCATCTGCTAGTTTTTGCTTCTTGATAATAGTATTTCTAATTGGAGTGAGATAATATCTTCTTATAATTTTGATTGGTATTTCCCTGATAGCTAATGATATTGAGCATTTTTTTCATACATTTGTTGGCCACTTGCATTTCTTTGAGAAGTGTCTATTCTGTTTATTTGTCCATTTTTAAATCACCTTATATGCTTTTAGTTCTGAAGTATGTTGAGTTCTTTCTATATTCTGGATATTAACTCTGTTAGATGAATAGTTATCAAGTATTTTCTCTAATTCTGTGTTACGGTTTGGATATGAGGTATCCCCCACAAAGCTCATGTGGAAATGCAGGAATGTTCAGAGGTGAAATGATTAGAATTTGAGAGCTGTATGTAACCTGATCAGAAGATTGAGCCATTTGATGGATTAAAAACTTGAATGTATTATAGGGTGGTGACTGTAGGCAGGTGGGGCATGGCTGGAAGAAGTAGGTCACTGGGGGCTTGCACTTGGGGATTATATTTTGTCCTTTGTTTTTCTCTTTCTCTTGCTAGTTCCTGGCTGCCATGAGTTGAACAGCTTTCCTCCACCTTACATTTCTACCATGATATTCAGCCTAACTTTGGACCCAGAGCAATGGAACTGGCCAGCCATGAACTGAGACCTCTTACATTGGGAGATCAAAATTAACTTTTCCTTCTCTAAGTTGTTCTTGTCAGGTGTTTTGGTCACAGTGATGCAAAATTGACTAACACATGTAGTTTGTCTCCTCACTTTCTTGATTGTTTCCATTGCTGGGCAGAAGCTTTTTAGTTTGATGTAATCACATTTGTTTACTTTTGCTTTGCTGTGGAATTTTTATAAGTGCATTATTTCTCTTTGCATTATTTTTATAAGTGAATACAATACTTGCTTTAGAAATTCTTAGTTGTATGGAGGGAAAATATACCAAAACCAACAAACAAACATTTTAAGACCATCTTTAATTCAAATATTTATTATGCTGTTTGAACAATGGCATATGCTCTGGCTTGGATGTAGTTTGAACTCCAAGGGTTCATGTGTTGCAGATTTGGTCCCCAGTGTGATAATGTTGAGAAGTGGTGGAACCCTTGAGAGATAAGTCCTAATAAGGAAGTAATTGAGTGAGTGGAAGAATCACCTTGGGGAGGGGTTAATGCTGGTCTTGTATAGTTCATTTTCTAGAGATTAATTTGTTGTAAAATAGTAAGCCTGACCCCTAAGTAGATCTTTGCCTCCCTGTCTTGTTATGTGAACTCTCTCATACATGCTGCCAACATTGTGATATTGTTTGCCATGAGGCCCTCAACAGATTTCTGCTAATGCAGATGCCATGTCCTGGAGCCTCAAAAACTTTGAGCTAAATCAAACTTTTTCTTCACAAATTACCCAATCTCAAGTATTTTCTTATAGAAACAAAACAAATAAATAATTAATTTAAAAAGGCCATCGATTTTAGCAGGATCAGTGAAGCCAGGTGCAGTGGCACATGCCTGTAATCCCAGCGGCTCGGGAGGCTGAGGCAGGAGAATTGGGAGTTCAAAGCCAGCCTCAGCAATGGCTAGGTGCTGAACAACCCAGTGAGACTCTGTCTCTAAATAATGTACAAAATAGGGCTGGGGTGTGGGTCAGTGGTCCAGTGCTCCTGAGTTCAATCCCCAGTACCAAAAAAAAAAAATGGATTAGTGAAGATTTTTCTTGCAATGTTTTTATTTTTCTTACAAACTGGAGATATGTAAAAGTATTAAAAATTTACTTCTTTGAACATATCCTATAATTCAGATTTAAATAAATTATGTGTGCATACCAATGAGTATCAACCAATACTTTCTTAAGAAAAATTCCCATGTATTCTTCATATGAACAACCTAACATGATGATTGCCTTCTGTACTATTAACAATGTTTTTACATGTCTTTCTTTATGGGAGATGACTTATGCCTATAACCCATTTTTTATTATTAACAATGTTTTTACATGTCTTTACTATTACATGTTTTTACATGTCTTTCTTTATGGGGGATGACTTATGCCTATAACCTTTTTAAACTATTACTTATTAAATAAGTTGTGCAGGTGAACTTTTCAAAATTTCAGAAGTTCCAAAGTGATACATTTTCTTTTCTCCTCTAACACAGGTCCCAGGTGAAGGATTTCTTTTCACTCTGTTAACTCTTCTTCACAGAAAACATTTTCTTTTAGTAGGAAATATACTACGGCACATTTTGACTAAGTACTGCTTCACCATTTCAAGATAATCAGTATGAATAAAAGCAGAATTTTATTCTGTCCATTAAATACTGGTGTATCAAAAGTTAATTTCTTCATATTCTAAAATGTTTTTGGTCACTTGTAAGTCAACATCTAAGGAATGCCTTGTACCAAATCATCCTGGCATGGTTTTATTTTACAGAAAACAAAACAAAACAAGGTAAACAGAGTGTATTTTTAGGAAAGTTGGAAATTCCTACTTTCTTTGTGTTGTCAATTATTTAAGGAAATACTTGTTTGAAATCCTAAGATCTCAGGGCTTAATTTAGTTGAACCCTCCTTCTTGCTTATATGAAGTCCAAATTAGTGTTCTTTTTCATTATTGGGGGTCCAACAGCTGACAGTCTCTCTCTTAATCATGAAATATAGCTTCCAGTATTACTCTGGATTCAGGGGGATGGCATGGGAAGAACACAGAGGATATACGTAGATTTATTTTTTTTCTTTTCTTTCCTTTTTTTTCTTTTTTGCATTACAAATTTTTAAAGTTTATTTTTAAAATGGAAGAATGCATTTCAAGTCATAGTGCATATATGGAGCACAGTTTTTCATCTCTCTGGCTGCAAACAAGATAGAGTCACACCATTCGTGTCTTCCTACATGTACCTAGCATAGTGGTATCCATCTTTATCCACGATTTTTGCTAATACATGGGAGATTTCGGGGTTTTTTTTGGTACTAGAGATTGAACTCAGGGGCACTCAACCACTGAGCCACATCCCTAGCCCTATTTTGTGTTTTATGTAGAGACAGGGTCTCACTGAGTTGCTTAGCGCCTCGTCGTTGCTGAGGCTGGCTTTGAACTTGCGATTCTCCTGTCTCAGCCTCCCTAAGTGCTGGGATTACAGGCTTGCACCATTTCTTAAGGACAAGATTTAGAAGTGGTATACATTTTTTTGTGGTCGCTTTCTGTTGTCTATAACTCAGTCACATGACTTTACCTAACTCAAGGAGGCTTGGAAATATAGTTTGATATCCAGAAATAAAAGAAATGGTTTTGATAAATACCTAACCAGCCTCTATTATAAGTAAGTAAATCATGAATAGCTCCCAACTGGTATTTAAGAAGGAAACAACAATAGCCATCTGTATTGGGTTAATAACTTATGCTAAAATAACAGTTCAAATATATTTGCATAGCTAAAATGAACTAATATATATAGAAAATTTAATGCTTTAAAATTATTTATAAATATAAATTATACTTTAAACTTTGCAACAATTCTGTGTGATAAATAAGATTCTGATTTTACAGATGAAAACAAATTAACTTGCTAGCCACCACCAGGCTTTGTGAAAGTCAGAAATAGGATTCGTGCTTAGGTTATTCTAATCCTGTTTTCTTTTCATTTCATTTCTGATATTCTGGGAAACAGTCAACAAAATAGTGAAAAGTAATCTTTCAAGTGTGATTGTCATGAGGATACCTATTAGACCAGATGTTCCTATATTCCTAACTTTGAGTACCTTTAATATTAGAGAAAGTTCTTCTTTTCAAGAAACTTACATCTTGGTAGGAAGGGTAAAAATAAACACATTTGTGCATAAAATGTACACAGATACATCACCTATCCAGCAGCAGCAAGTGTTATGAGGACAATTAAAGCCAGCTACAGCAGGGCAGATGGTGGTAGAGGATGCTTTTTTAGGTAGTAGAGTGTTACAAGTCTTCTCTGAGGTAGTGCTTTAGAGAGAAAGCCTGAGCGGAGCTATGTGATTATGGTTGCAGAAGATCATTGTAAGTGAAGAGCAAAGGCAAAGGCCCCAAGAGCCTGCTAAACATGATGAGTGTATTAAAAAAGCAGTGACAAGCCCATGTGACCAGCATGGGATGAGAAAGGAAAGTGAAGGGTAATATGTTAGGTAGTAGCCAGGGTACAAGTCATATATAGTATCACAAGAACTCTGGAAGTTATTCTAAATGCAGTGGAAAGTTACTAGAACATTTTGAGCCTAATGACCTGATTTAAATTCTAGATGTTTCACTCTGCTGCTGTATTGAGAATAGAATTTTGAGGATATGTGGGAAAGCAGGGAGGAAATTTGTTCATTCAAAATATTTATCTAGTGTTTAGTATAATTCTGTATTAGGAGCTAAAGATACATCATTGAATAAAACAGAAATTGTCCCTGCTCTCTCATTAAGCTAACATAAAAATTGATTATGATATATTAAGTGATACTATGTAGAAAATTAACACAGAGTAATGGAACATAAAGTGGTGGTGAAAGCGTGTAGGCCGCTTTAAAATGGTTAGAGAGAGGGTTCCCAAGATGGTGACATTTGAACAAAGACTGGAAGGAAATACAGATAGTTGAGGGAAGAAATCATGGGAATGAAGGAAGCAGCGTGTGTGAAGGCCCTGGTGGAGCATGCCCCTGGACTGAGTTGGATTATAGTGAATGAAAGGAAGGGTTTGGATGAGATCAGAGGAAGTGAGGAGACAGTAAAATTAGAATCTTCTAGGCCCCTGAATTTATGTTGAGTGACATGAGAAACACATGGAGGCTTTTGAACAGAGGAATGACATGATCTGACTTACATTTCAAAATCTGCTGTGTGTGCAACAGATGGTAAAAAAGTAAGAATACGTGGTGGTCTGGGTGCAGTGGTGCATACCTGCAATCCCAGTGGCTCAGGAGGCTGAGGCAGGAGAATCGCAAGTTCAAAGCCAGCCTCAGCAATGGCAAGGTGCTAAGCAACTCAGTGAAGCCCTGTCTCTAAATAAAATACAAAATAGAGCTGGGGATGTGGCTCAGTGGTCAAGTGCCCCTGAGTTCAATCCCTGGTACCCCCCCCCCCAAATAAAAAAATAGATGGTGGTAGGGTGAAGGTGTTCTGGCAGATGGCAATTGATGCCATCTTAATCCACTTCAAGAAGGACTCACTTTCCCAGATGAAAAGTGCGGTTAGCTGACTGCCTCTAGTTGTTAGCTTACTTAGGGTTCTATCTCAGTTTTTAAGGTGAAGTCAAACTGTTCTTGGAGCGGCCTTGGACAGTCACTGAACAAAATGTCACTACCAGATGCTAGACATTTCCTCCAAATATGGGGCTCCTCTAGTGGGCAGGCTTTGCCTCAGAATCCTCTCAGAGACTGCCAGGTTGGTCACTGTCTGAGTAACCTCTGTTTAATTCTGCTTCCTTTTCTTTTCACAGTCTTTTCTCCCAGTAACCTTTTAGTACACATAACTCTCAGTGTCCACTTCCTGGAGAACTCAATCTACAACAGATAAGAAGAGGAAGATGTATTAAGAAGCCCATTTAGGCAAGAGATGCTGATGCTTTTGACTATATTAGTGAAAGTGGAGCTCTTGGGAAATATATTCCAGATGGACTCTGAAGGTGGATTTAACAGTAATTGTTAAGTGGTCAAATGTAAAATATGATAGAATGATTGGAGTTGAAGGTTGACTTCACATTTTTGTTTGAACAATTGAAAGCAAAGGCAGAAAATGGCAAAAAGAGAAGAATGTGAGGACCTAAGGGTGGAAAAATTGAGTTCAATTGTAGCATGTAAATTTTACTATGTTAAATTGGAATTACTAGCTTAGATTTTGGGCGAATGTTCATTGATGGACATTTGAAAGTTATCAGCCTATTGCAGTACTTAAGCCAAAGACATGGACAGCTCCCCTAGGACTTGAGAGTAGTCATAGGAGAGAAATATTGTACTTCCTGGCCCTACCAAGTTTAGAGGAAAAACCAGTTAAAAGTCTTCAAAAGCCAGGCGAGGTGGCACATGTCTGTAATCCCAGTGGCTCAGAAGGCTGAGGCAGGAGGACGACGAGTTCAAAGCCAGCCTCAGCAATTTAGTGAGGCCCTAAGCAACTTAGCAAGACCATGTCTCCAAATAAAATATTTTTAAAAAGGGTTGGGGATATGGCTTAGTGTCCCTGGGTTCAATTCTTTGTACCACACACACAAAAAATCTAAGATGACATAAATACTGGGCTGGTGAAAGAGGTAGGGGGGCTTGTCCCAAAGGCTAACTGAAGAGATTTTCCAGAAGGAAGGAAAGATCACCTGATTCAAATGTTGAAGGAGACTGTAGAGTGAAGACAGAAGTCACTGCTGGATTTGGGAACATGGAAGACTTGGTGACTTTGATAAGAATGGCTCTAGCAAGGTGGTAAAGATTGAAGATCATATGATGTGACTTCAAGAGCAAATACTAGACAGGAAAGTGAGCAAATGTACACATGCAGCTCCACTCCTTAGATAAACCAGGAACAGCTGGACGCAGGTGTGTGGCTAAAGTCATGAATTATTTAGGTGATTATTGCTATTTTAACAAACACAGATATCTGTTACAATGCTCAGACATTTTTAATGTGCCCTACAAAACACAGCCAAGTTAATACTCAAGACTACTTTAGGAGGACAGCACTATTGTTGTTTTAGTTGGGAATTTGAGGACAGAGATATCAGGTACATTGTCCACAGTCACACAGGCAGTCAAGTGTGAAAGTGGTAATTGAACCCAGGTCATCAGGATTAATAGTCTTCTCCGTAATCAATCATCCTAAATCTAAACTCATGCAGGATGTTTCTATGTTGGAGTCCAGTACTGATGTGAATAATGAGTATAAGGATAATTTGATGATATAAGAGAAAGTGAGAGAATTATAGAAGCAATTCCTTGAGAATATGAGAAAGGATACAAAGACAGTGCCTAAATGGAGGGTTTGGATAGTACAGAGTGGTGGGCAGAGCTCATCCACTGTGATAGACAAGAAGATTAAATACGTGAGTGTAGATGCAGTTAGGTTTTTAGTGTTGGTGCTGAGAGAATGAGGAAGTTCTATTCTGATTGTTTTTATTCTCCAGTGAAATGTGCAGAGAAAGGAGAAAGTGTGAAATGTTTTTTTTCTGTTTATAGGAGAATAAAATGACTAGGAAAATATGAAAAGATTGCCTTGAAGTGGTAACAGCCTACTTGATATTTTTGGTCATAAAAGCAAGATGAGTAAATCAGCACATTTCTCATAAATGTTTTTCTATAGCCAGTGCAGCTGCATATCCATATCAATAAAGTAGGTGAAGAATTGTAGTTCCAGTGTTGGCAAATAATCGATGGAAATCAAAGTACTGGAAGGAGTCCACTGAATTTGAAGGCACACTAGCATTAAGTCTAGCAAAGAGTGGATAACTACTTAAAAGTCAAAAGGAACTTCTAGGGTCTTTAGAAACTGTTTAATTTATGGGAAATTTGGCTATTCAATCTCAATGAATAGACCTTCTACGGA
Organism: Geosciurus inauris; assembly: GCA_004024805.1. Lineage (NCBI taxonomy): Eukaryota > Metazoa > Chordata > Mammalia > Rodentia > Sciuridae > Geosciurus > Geosciurus inauris. The sequence continues at coordinate 42,571 of PVHX01011792.1, forward strand.
GTCGATTATTATAGGTTTTAAATTTGGTTGTCATGGGAATGCTTCCCTATGTATTCAAAATACAAAGCAATTCTGCTACATGAATATGTGGTACTCAGTAGTGCTGGCAGTGAAACTGGCAAAGCTATCATTAGTCTGCTTTGGTGTTTAAGATTGTGAAAAGTAATTACAATTATAATGGTTATATGCAATATTATTAAGTACTTGCTGTATGCAAGCACAGGACTAAGGACTTAAAATTATTAATTTATTAACTCTGATTAACAGTACTAGTTATATTATTATTATGCCAATTTTGCAGATGAGAAAACTAAGAATGAGTAAGCCACAGGACAGCTCATTGTCAGTGCTGTGTTAGTCAGGGAAAAGATATCAAATTTACCCATGAACTTCTTAATTCACATAGTAAGAAAGTCTAGGTGTTGCCCAGCACAGGCTCTTCAAAGAGGTCATAAACCCCTGAATTTCTTATTTTTGCTTCCCTCTTTATTGGCCTTGTTCTCTGCTCCAATATTACCAAACCTTTCCCATGATGGCTTCTGGTAGCTTCAGGCTCAGCTTTTTTAACTTGGTAGTTCTAGTGGAAAAATACCCATCCTAATAGATCCTCACTGTATCTTAGGATGGCCTGGGATAAATGATATCCTTGACCTGAACTGATTATTGGAACCAGTGGGATGAAATTCACTAACTGACTAACCTGTGTGAAGGAAGGGATTGGTATTAGTCCACCTGAACTGTATGGACTAAGCCTTGAAGAGTGATTGTTTCTTAGAGGAAAATTTAGAGGCTCTTATTATGAAAGAGGGGATTGGATACAAGATAGGCCAAGCTAAAAAACCATTGTTTATTGACTACCTTTATTGACTATCTCTTAAGGTCATTTGTAGGTTCAAAAATCATCTAAACCAGCCTAATAAAAGAGCACCAAAGATTTGTCAAGACTTGGAGAATCAGTAGTGTTTATATTCTTAATGTAGGTGATTGATGCTATCTGAGCAAAATTATTATAGATTTTACTTGGTTTTCCTAACCCTCTTTAGTCCACTCCTGAAAATGTGCCAATTTACAAGTGTTTCTCAGTGTCCTTTACAGAATTGTACTTCTCTCGTTTTACTTAACTGCAATTTGCTCTTATAATAACCATAGTTTCATGCATGGAGAGACTGTTCTCAAACATTAAGTTGTCCATTCCAAGATTTCTGTGGGTTAAGATGGAAATAAGTACTCAGTTTTGAGTTTTTTTTCTGTAGAAAAAAGTTGAAATTAGATTTAGCAATGTAAATAATGAGGATGCCATCAGAGATCTAACCTTGGGTACAAAATACCTAGGTCTGTTTGACTCTAGGAGAGGCCTTTAATGGCAATATATATCTGAGAAACACTGTAATGAGCAATTGTTAATATCTCCTCATGTAGTTGTCATACAAATTTGTTTTGAAATTATTTTATGTGTATTTTCATATGCACAAATGCAGATTTAGTATAATGAATTCTCATTTACATACCACCCAGCTTCAAAAATTACCATTTCTTTTTTCTATGTCATGATCAATTTTGCATTTTATAAAAGTAGCACTTTTTTATTGATAAATAACACTGGTAGAAATGATTCAAGATATAGTGAAATTGGTATGAGAAAACCTTTTAAGTAGCAATGGTGCTAATCTAGATGAGAACCTGAATTTAAGTAAGTGAGAGATTAGGGGGTGATATATATATATATATATATATATATATATATATATATATATATATATATATATAGAGAGAGAGAGAGAGAGAGAGAGAGAGAGAGAGAGAGAGATATGTGTGTGTGTATATATACATATATGTATGTATGTATATATATATGTGTGTGTATGTATATATATATGTATAAAAGATTCAGGATCTAAAGAACCTGGTCACTGTTTAAATGAGCTATGCTCTAAAACATTCTGACAAGAGAATGCTTGAGGTTATTTTACTCTTTTTTCCTTCTGTTTAGCACCAATATGCTATTCAACGATCTTATAGCACTACAGAACTCTCCTTTGAAACACTTAAAAATGACAATTATATACTTAAGTGATTTTTTGATTAAAATTTGTGATATGATTAAACACAATTTTGTTTAATGAAAAAATGACTTAAATTTGTGTTTGATTTTTCTGGTCTTTAAGAGAGTAAGCTAAACACATAGGGAGGTTCTTGACAGAAACAGAGGCTTAATAAATGTTTTTGGAAATAAGTAGTCCCTCAGTATCCCAGGACCCAGGGCCACGCAACACCAAAATCTGTTGATGATCAAGTCTTTTATGTAAAATATGTAGTATTTGCATGCAACCTATATAAAAGTATACTTCGGTATACTTTAAAGAGTCTCTAGATGACTTGTAATAACCTCATACAATGTAACTCCTATGTAAATAGTTGTTTTGTTTAGAGAATGTCAAGGAAAGAGTTTATATATGTTCAGTATAGATAGAATTTTCTTCCTAAATATTTTCTATTGGTGTGGTTGTTTGAATTTGCCCATTTGGACCCTGTGGATAGAGAGGGCCAGGTGTACATTACTGGCAAAATACTTAACAAATCATTAGTTAGTTGAACTTAAAAAAATCATCTACTTCTAGAAATTAAGTATGCTTTTAGTAAGACTTCAACAGAATAAGACTGTGAAAGTGCAAATTAAAGAGGGAAAAACCAAACTATAATAAGAGAATGAAGCAAGTAGATAATTAATGCCTCGATTGGTTTAGTTTTGCTCCTTCTGGAAGTTAGGGTTTGGGCTGATTCTATTATCACTTGATGCAAATAAAAAAATTTATATACCTGTATTTAGTGATTCAGGAGGCTGCTTTATAACAGTGCTTGGTTTAGTATTTAGCTATCACAAGGAAAAAAATAAACATGACTTCAATTTCTAATTTTTATTGGAGTCCATATTGTCCTTTCAAATACAACCACCATGAAAAGTGACTCTCCTCCTGCCCTAGCTTCAGTACTTATAACAACATCAGAGAGGAAGAGAAATCCTGTGCTTTGGTAGTGAAAATATAATGTCTATATGAATTGAGCTCTTACACAATGATATTATAGAAGTTAATACTTGGAAAAACACACTGGGATAGATAAAGTGCAACCTTATCTTTTTGCCTTGGACATTTTGTAATTCCTAATGTAAGTAAAAGCTCTCCCTACCCATCTTCTCCCACCCCCACCACTAATGTTGATAAAGCATATCTTCCAGTAACATGTTTGGTCTCCTCACTGCCAGAAATTGGACTGCAATCCTATTTATATACAAATCTGATTAGTATTCTTTGGAGAGTTTCTACTTCATTGGTTCTACTCTGTCTGAGAGCAGATGGAGGCCAAAAGCATTTTTGTTATTTTTCAAAAGCATAACCTATTCTGGAAGTGTTCTCTTTTTAATGAAGTGAGACATCAGAATGGGGAAGAATCTCTTACTTGTATTAGGACTAACATGCATGGATAATTGATCTCCTGATGTGAAATATATAATCTACTTTGGAAATCATGTTTTATTCCTATGTTGTGAACAAAGATTTATTTTAAATTTTACAATATCACCTGGGATTGTCTCCATTTTAACTTAATTGTATTAGGATTTTATGGGCTTTTTGGCATCCAACAAAAAGACAACTTGGGATCCTTTGAATTAGCAGTTCCATCCATTGAAGAATTCCTTTCCAATTGTAAGAAATTAGAAAAACTTGAAGATTTTTTGTATCCTTATGACATTTTAAAAGTCAAAGTTGCCTTGTAGAAATATGATTCCTCACTTACATTTATAACCATTATTAAAAATAGTCATACTATGACAATCTTTCCTTTTGGTTAATCACATTAACGTATTTAAGACATTGGAGCTCTAGGAGAGATTAAGTATTTATTTGCTCATTTCCTCATTATATAATTCAATAAGTATGTACTATCAATAATGTTTTATCCTGTGTTGATGTTAAAACTTCAAGTATGAGTAAGGTGCATCCATGCTTTATATCATACATCTACCATAATTAAGTCTAAAATATAACCAAGTGTCATAGCAACAAGAATTTGAGTTCATACTTAAAATAGAATTCCTCTAGAAGCAACTGACTTTACACAGCACTGTGCCTATGAAATTTCTACAATAGTTTGATAGAAGTGGTAAACTCAATGAGCATATTGGACTCAAACAGAACCTGTGACAGTTCCATATTTAGCTTCTGAACAGATGTCTTATTTCATTTCTGTGTTAAAATACTTTCAAAACCTAAAACAGAGACTAACACAATAAATACTTGTTAAGTGAATGAACGAAGCAGTAAATTTTCAATACATCAGCCATAAATACTGATTGGGAAATTCTCATTAGTTTGCATTTGTATTTTGAATAGATAGTCTCTCTTGCCCAAAATTAAAAATTCAAATTGACAAGAAAACAATTAAACTAATAAACACAATTTCCCACTTTGAGTTTTAAATTTGAGAATGTACTGTGAAGAAAAGAAACACCATCTATGATATTAAGTGATGGCAATCAATTGAATTATAATGGTTGTGTGGTCTTTTCCATACTTAATAGATAAACACGTTTTTGTTTTATATATAGAGATCCCATAAAATATTTATAAATAATTGTGGCTGTCAAATGTAGTTCTCCTTGAATGAATGAGAAAACTAACCTGTCTAGACTTAGATTTGAAGGCCACTGCAGATGGTAAAGGGCAAAGAGTGACATTTATTGTGAGTGCATGAATGGACTGGCATAGCCTTTAGATGTGTGAATGAGGATGAAAAAAACCTCTGTGAGCCATATTATTGTTTACATGGCCTACCTCTGCTTCTTGAAAAACACTGGAAAATTCCTCTTTAGTTTTCAGTTTTCAGAAGTGAGCATAGACAGATCAGCAGAGAACATTTGTCCTTGTTGTTTTAGTATGATTAGAAATGTTCATTTTGGAAATTAAGACTGAAAGCATTTAAAAACATAACTCAAAATCAGAAATACTCAAGATAAAAAAATACAGGAACCTGAGGATTTTTAGCACTAACTGTGAGTCAGTCACAATTGTAGGCAGTTGGATTCATCAATATAGACAACAAAGACCCAGACTTTATGAGCTGCTATTTCTTTTTACTTGAGGACAGAGAGAAGAGAGAAAAGAATACTTGTACAGGGATTTGGAATTGTATCTGCTTAGAGGCTAATTGGCTTTTGACATTGGCAGACATTGTGCCTTTAGTTCTGTACCTAAAATGACTTAAATTTGGAATTTTTAGTTTGGATAACTATAAGCTTATAGAAAAGTTGTAGAATGGTACAGCAAGCCCTCATAAAATGTTGATTCTCAAAATGCTTTCATCGACTTATAGTAATGGCTTTTATAGCAAAAGGACCCAATCCAGGATCACATGTTGCACATCTAATTTCACATCTCTTCAGCTGCCCTCCATCTAGAAGTGTTCCTCAATCCTTCCCTGACCTTTGCAACCTGTTCTTGTTATTTTGGAGAATCATGGATTTTCTGATGTTTCTCTTACTAGATTCAGGCCATGACTGTCCCAGCAGTAATTCTGTGCCCTTCCTCTGTATTCCATCAGGTGGCACATGAGGTTGTTTTGTCCTGTAACATAAGGTGACTTCACTTGGACCATTTGAGTGAGATGATATTTTCTGGGTTCCTCCACTGTAAAGTTCTTCCTTTTAATATAATTGGTGTGTATTTTGGGGAGATACTTCATTCAACATTCACCCACTAGTTTTAACTAGTTTTGTTGATGTTTCTTACCTGAATTAATTATTATGATTGACAAATGGTAATTTGCAAAATTCTATTACTGTTTTCTACATTTATTAGTTGCTATTTTACTGTTTGGAAAATCTCTTTTGCTTCTTTTCTTTCTTTCTTTTCCAGTGTAAAGTTAAGGATTTTTATTTTATGCAGTTGGGTATGATCTCTTACTATTAAGAATTTTGATAACAAGTTACCCTAGATTTGGCCAGTGGGGTCCCCTTTAAGGCTGGCTTTGGTATCCATCTGACATAGTCCCATCATTCTTTGTGTATTTACTTAATTTCTGCCTAGCAAATTCTAGGATTTTATTGGTAATATTCTTGCCTTAATTTTAAAATTGGCTCTGTAGTCCAAGGAGTCCTGGAAGGTCTTGGTGATGTGTGTGCTAACTGCTATCAGAGTGACACTCTTCCCAGATGCTCTCAGAGCACAAGGGTGGATCTATCTCTTAATATATATATATATGTATACCATCTAGGTTTGTCCCTTTCATATTTATGACTTATTTCTCTTTCAGTGATAAAGCTGACCTTTGTTTCTAATTTATATTTTGATTTGTTGGGATGCGCTGCTGTCCCACTAGAGGGCTACTTTGCCTGGCCCTCTGCCAGGTCTTTCTTCTTCCCGATAGGGACCATGTAATAGCTTTTTAAACTACAATATTAAGAAAAGAAATAAGGAAATAAGAAAAGGGGCAATTAATTTTAAACAAGGACAAATCGGCTATGAAAATTTAAATAGTGTAAGTGCATGTTTGATAATTTTTCAGGGTAATACTGTGACTGAACTAATAATGTCGTATCTTATTAATAAAGTTAAAATCCAGAATGCATTTCTAGTTTTAATATATGTACCTTCAATTGCTCTGTTCGTTAAAATCTAACATTCTTTCCTAATGGCAATTATAATGTCTTTGGATTCCATGTTTGCTATTTCCACTGTTTTTCAATCTTCAAAGAGAAAAGGAACCAGTACATGAATTTCTTGATTTCATTTGGCTAACTACTGATGAACATGCTGCCCAATTTTTTGAAAAAAGTGAGTATTTTTAATTTAAAAAACATGAGCAAATTAAAAATAAACTTGCTATAGAGAAAAGAATCTACAGTCTCCCAATAGTTTGTGATCTTTGAAAGAAGTTAAAGACAGAAATGTTCTGACATTCTTCTTTTGAAAGGTTGAGTTTAAAAATAAAAGTGACTTGACAAGCAGAAACCCTACATTAGACATTGGCCCACAGCATTACAAGAACAAACAGGCTAAAAACAAATAATCCAAAAATGGTAAAGCACTGCAGGGTGAGGGGCACACAATATTCTCCCAAGGGGAAAGCAACAAGGAGGTATTACATGTATCTGAGTAGTCATTTATGATTGGATAACACTCCGGGGAGGGGACTGGCATATTTGAGTATCTTAATTAACAAAAGAACCACAACTTGAGAAACTTGCTTCTTTGATATTCTTGGCTCCCATTCGTTCATTCCTGTGATCTTTCTAACACCTAGAAACCTACTAATTCTGACTTTCAGGAGCATTTGTTTTCAAAGTTTTTTCCATCACTACTTCTAAATCTTCAAAGTATGGTTCTTATTTTAAAAGAAGTTGGGTTTTAACTACATAATGAGTTTCTCCAGCTGTTTTCCAGGATCTCTGCTCCTGATTTTCCCCTCTGCCATAACAAAGATGTATCACAGACTTATCCCTACTTTGGTTGGTGGGTATCAAGTTTCCTGAGTGAGAAAATTTATTCAGTGATTAAGCTGTTTTCAGAGCACCTACTATGTGCCATGCCCTCATGAGATAACATTGCCTCATAAAGTACACTTATATTCATGGAAAAGATTAAAAACTATTATGGTAACTGTATAGAGTCCTTAAATCTTCTTGTTGTTGATTTGACTATTTTAGTAAGGTTCTTAGATGCAAGTTGCAGAAAAAAAAATCTATCTATCTATCTATATATATTTTTTTTTAAGTAGAAAAGGGAGAATCATAGAATTATTGGAAAGCCAAGAAAACCTAGCTCAGGAAATCAGCAGGAAACAGGGTGGCTTGGCTACAGGAAACGTAGGCAAAATTTGGATGGGGCTCTTCTGGATAATAGATGGATTATACTGACAGGACTGTTTAGGTTATGAGGCCACGAGTACAGTTCCTGTCCTCACCACATGTTTATAAGCATGCAGGGTGACTGAGAATCCCAGGTCATTTGGGAAACTCATGATTTTAGCACTGAAAGTCCTGTGTCCCAGGAAACATTTTATTTGTAGGCAAACTGGGATAGTTGGTCAACTTTTCAGTAATATCTGGCTGAAGTATACTTGAAAGAAGTTTAAATGTCTCCATATAAAATATAGAAAGTTATGTTCATTGTTACTACATAAAATGAATATATGAGGTGAATATAAAATGAAAATATGGGGCATATTCTGGAAAAATAGTAGTTTATCACAGTTTAAATTAGTGCTTTTAACTCAATCAGCTACTATAACTAGTCTTATTGATCATAATTATATGTAGGTACAGCCACACTTAAATTTATGTAAAATTTCTCCACATACTTTATGATCCATTTCAAACTCCCCATTAACCATGTAATCTTTCTGAACAGTTCTGATCTTCACTGGTGAAAACATTTGTATTTGTTAACTCAAAACAGACATTTCACTGTGTCTTATTTGATGGTCAATATTTTTTGATAGGAGCTTGCAGAATGTTTCATCTATATTATCTTATTTAATTCTCACAACTCTGAGAGGTCCTATCGGTATGTTACCAATAAAGCCACTAAGTCAGCTGGGTTTGGTGGTGCACACCTGTATTCCCAGAGGCTCAGGAGGCTGAGATAGGAGAATTGCAAGTTCAAAGCCAGCCTCAGCAAAAGTGAGGCACTAAGCAACTCAGTGAGACTGTCTCTAAATTCTAACTAAAACACAAATTAGGGCTGGGGATGTGGCTCAGTGGTCGAGTACCTCTGAGTTCAAGATCCTCGGTACCAAAAAAACAGCAAAATAAATAAATAAATAAATCCACCAAGTCCAACAGAACTTGCTCATGGTCACATATCCAGTAAGTAGCAGAACTAAAAATGAATGCGTATTGACTCAACTCCAGAACATGGGCTTTAAAAACTTTATCTCATTGTCTTCCAGTGGTTACTAACAATTTTTTAAAGTTGTAATATCTCTTAGGAAACAATATCCTTGAAGGCAGGAAATATCTCTGCAATAGCTGGTATATTAGAGCTGCAGTTATTAAACCTAGGGAACTGTTTAAAATATTGCTGCCTATGCTTTCTTCTCAAAAATTTAATATTTAGCTTGTTTGTTGTGTGTTCTGGCCATCTGATTAATTTTAAAAAATCATTAGGTGTTCCTGTGTACAGCCAAAGCTGAGAAACTGTTGGCATAGTGTATTGACTACTATCTTTCTACTCAGGGGCTGTGAACAATTGAGAATGAGAGATGATTCTGGGGAAATTGAGGTAGATTTGAAGAATCAGACAAGTGTCTAGGAAAAACTTGTGAAACTTGATTTTGGTTTTCAAGCTAAATCAAAACATACAGACACATCAGGGCTTAGATAAGCTAAATAGGCAAATAAGTATATTAAGTACCTCATCTAGAAAAACTTATAAATTTATTTTAAAAATACCTCCTTGAATGCATCGCTTGCAATGTTGGCAGCATGAGGGGCTCTTGGAAGGCTGATAGAACTGCCTTATATTTGAGTTTGCGTGGTGTTTTCACAACTCTATACATCTGTTTAAATTCATAGCATTGTCTACCAAAAAGTTAATTTTGTAGTAAAATAATTAAACAACAAAAAAGCATTCAAAGCTGGGCACAGTGGTGCATGCCTGTAATCCCAGCACTTTGGGAGGCTGAAACAGGAGAATCGCAAGTTCAAAGCCAGCCTCAACAAAAGCAAGGTGCTTAGCAATTCAGTGAAACTCTGTGTCTACATAAAACACAAAATAGGGCTGGGGATGTGGCTCAGTGGTTAAGTGCCCCTGAGCTCAATCCTCAGTAAAATACTTCCTTAAAAAGGAGTTAGTACCTTGAACATTACGGACCCAACTTCATGTATATATATATTCATGTATATGATTGTCTTAAAATTTTAATTCCAAATAATAGCATTTGATCTCATCAATATTTTTCTGAATAGTGATCTTTCTTTAAAATATTTTTTCATATTAACATCAGAACTACATTTATTTCATCTTGTCCCACTTTTTTTTTTCTTTTTTTTTGGTCATTCACGTTAAAATAAAAAGGTACCAGTGAAACAAAATGGCTCATTAGCAAACTACCACGTGTCTTTCTTCAATCAGGTATGTTTTCTAAATTAGGCTGCATTGTATCTGATAATAAATGAGCACAATGTGAAACATATCCCTTCTTTTGATTTTTAAATCCTGTTTTGAGCTCTTCTCAGGTATGAGAACAGAGACTGTAGCAACAGAACAAGGAGGGAGTTTAAGTCTAGACATCTGGAAACTGGGAGAGAAATCAAAATTCCAGGCAGGTACACAAGTGATATATAGTCACTAAAACATAATGCAAAATAAACAACCAGAAGGGCAGTGACAATAACCTGGAGATTTGTATAACTGGTACCCTCTATCCTAGGGCAGGAGCATTTTTGGAATCCTGTTGAAGCAGGACCTAATTCTTAGTTTAGCTCGTTTGATTGTCAGGTTGAGTACTTGAGTGTTGTGGGCTCAGAAGCAGGAAAAGGAAAGTGATTTTTGACAGCATAATTTATGACCCCAAATCCTTTTTGATTGAATTATGTCATAGTTAAAGATAGGGCCATTATATTCTATTGAAACAATTAACCAACTTAGACTAAATTATCTGCATGACTGTTGATGGATAACAGCTCTTAGCAGTTAAAAAAAAGCATGTTGAATTTTTTGAATGTTTTCCTTCTGGATTTGAAATGACTACATTGAAATCTGAGTTGAAAATACTTTCTAGCAAAGGACTATATATATATCACTTTATAGGAAAAACACAAACTCAGTATAAAAGCAGATGTGGTACTTCAGAATAGCACCAACAGTGTAATATAGTTGTTAAATTGGCCCCAAACACCAGCACTTTTTTTTTTTTTTTTCAAAAAAAGGCTGACAAGAAAAACATATCTCTTGGGAGTGTAGGCTAGACCATCTGTCAAATAGAGAATTGAAACCATATTTCCATTAGTGGTGGTCATTGATCATTTGGTGAAGATTTCTGTAGACAAATTGCATAGACTATGTCATCTTCCACTATCTTATCTTACATGTACAGGCCTCACATTCTTCAAGGAAAGGCAATTTGGAGCTCAGAATGTGAGCAGGATTGTTAAAAATGTGATTCTAGGAAAGGAGCTCTATGGACATCAGTTGGAGAAAATGTAGGTGTATAAAATTGATAGAGGCTGTAAGTTAGATCTAGGTACCACTAAATCAGCAATCATACTTTCTTCAGCCAAATCCAGAAGCAGTTCCAATAAAAAAAAAGAATTCTACTTATTTATTTGGCAGTTAAGGAGAACAGAAAAAAAAAAAAAAAAACCTATAAATGAATTAGTTGGAAAATCAATTAAGAAAGATTTGCTTTCATTTAGACATGTCATCCATGTTATTCGCTTGCCTGTTACATATTACCAATTATCCTCATTGAGAGTGGAAACATGTATGTTCTTTTGTGGGTGTTCAGCTTAAAAAATATATGAATACATGTCTATATATAGAAAAGTAAATGGGGCCATGTGTATTAAAATAAGGTGTGAGCTCAGAGCAAGGGTATGATGAGGACAGAAGATGGAGAGAGGAATTCAGCTTTCTCTTTGTGTCTACTAGCTGGGTGCCTTTTTCCACTGACTACCTCTCTGGGCTGTGACTGACAGGGTTTTAAATTGCACCTGAATATTTTAAATCTTTGCATATTAAGACGAGTCTTGAGGATGGATGTTTCCTGATTGACTGTCAGAGATCACTCTTGCTCTTATATGTTCCTAATGTCTCTATGCTTTGGTAAATCACAGTTTTATGTGTATGTGTATATATATATATATATACACATATATATATGTGTATGTGTATATATATATATACACACACATATATATATAAAATTAAAAATTTTATATATAATATATATCCAGATACAATGGGAATTTAGAAGTACTTGCTTGATCATAACTTGGACCTGGTGCGTCACTGTAGGAGGTACAAAATTATTCAAAGTAAAATATTTTAACTTATGGGATTATATTCACATCTTATAATACAAACAGCTTCCTATTCCATTCTACATATTTTAAAGTCTGTATACATATGAATAATTAGAGTTTTTAAAATGCTTATATTTTTCAGCATGAAAATTCAGATAATCAAAATGTCAGTATTCTTGTCACTTGCATTTTAATTTAATTATTAGGTATGTTTCTTTTAACATTTTATTTATTTATTTTTTAAAACAGCAGGATGCATCTCAAGTCACTGTACACATATGGAGCACAATTTTTCATTTCTCTGATTGTAAACAAGACATCATTCATGTCTTCATACATGTATCTATGTTTCTTACTTGGGCCTTTATATGATACATAAATCCTTTAAAATACTTAAAAATGATTCTAACATATATCTACACTTCCTACATCTACCTCAGTCCAAACTTTAATAATTCATATAAATTAAACAATTTATATGAATCCATGTCTATATATAGTAAAGTAAATGGGGCCTATTACATATTACCAATTATCCTCATTGAGAGCGGAAACATGTAAGTTCTTTTATGAGTGTTCAGCTTAAACACCCACAGAAAGGTTTTTGACTGATAATTGTCATTGTTTGAAGATTTTTATAGTTAGCTATAGACCTTAGAGACAAAATGGAGTAGTTTTAAAGTTCTATTCTGATTATAAGATCGCCTTTCTGTAAAATAATCTCAGAAATGGTTAATTCTCTTCCTTTAAAGACATAATTTCTTTGCATCTTCTTACAGAGAATCCATTTTAAATTATCTTTAAATCTCTCTTTTAGCTCATGAACTTCTATTCCTGAACTCCTACTCCTGGATTTTAGATAAAATCTCATTTCCTAAGACATATTTCTAACATACAATAATGCCAGACTATCATGCTTAATGTCTGTTTAAAGCTCAAGGATGCATTTTAACATGGAAATGGACTTTTAGTCCTTGCTGGGAATGACTTCCCCACAGTTTTAATCAAATTGCACTCAAAAAATAACAACTCCCTGATGATTAGTTCATAGAGTTGAGTGGGAGTCCATCTGCCCAGAATGTAATATGAATTTCATTTACATTTTCATTCAGCCACTCCAGCTCTATGGCGTAATTCTAAAAGAGCCAAGGATTTAAAAGTTTTCAAAAATTAACCCAAGTGAAGAAAGTCATTCATGTAGATGTTTAAAAACAAAATCCTTTCACTTATAGTTTAGAGCTTTCCTAAACATCATTACAGGTAAGGGAAGTGGACTCAGGACAGCAAAGCATTATTGTTATCATTTCTGTTATAAAAATGCCAAATCTGAAGATATATTCACATAGTCTACCCCAATAGTATTGCACAGAGTGAACAAAGGCAAGACTGTCATGGCATCTCTCTCGGGAGGACTCCTTTTTCCTACTCAGGCAAATGTATTATATTTTGAAAGGTTTGATCCCGAGGACAGAATAAAGCAATAAAACAAGACTAGGAAGAGCTTTTTCTCATGCTGTTATTAACATCCATCAAAACCCCAGAGTCTTTCTAAATACTACTTTCAAGCTGACTCTTTCCCATCAAACAAAATTACTTATGACTTCATTCACAAAAATAGGTTTTGGTTTCCCGTCAATAAGTGGCAACATGTTTTTGCCAATCCAACTAGCAAGTCAGTCCATTTTATATCTGATATGAAGTGCAGCTTCAGTCAGCAAAATCATTTATAGGTATAACGTAGAAGAAGAAATCTTAAAGTAGACAGGGGCTAAATATATATAATCCACCGTGCATATTTTGCCATCCCAGTGGAATCAGATGTAAGTATTTCTCTCACTAAGCCTTCCTTCACTGTTTAGAAAGGAGCTATGAAGTATGTTTATTATGAACTTTTGAACTGTCTGAACTTATTTAATCCACTGAAATATTGCCTGGAAAATACCTTTTTTTTCCAACAAGTGACATGACAGCTAAAGCTGTTGTGCTCTGTATCATTCAGCTGGAAAGTATTAGTCTAAGAATTACATTTACTAACATTATCCTGAGTTCTCTGAAAATGGGTAAGTTGTGTGGTGAATAATTAATATTGGCAGAGTCATTATAAACCTCTGCAGATAGACTCCACCATACTCTACTGGAGTACATCCCAAGCACAAAGCAGCTTTGATTTAATTCATTGTCCTTTCCAGATTTGTTTTTCTTTTACTATCCTGCCCTCTATGCAAGACATCATATAAATAAAATTACTGTTTCTGGCTTGAATCATCACTAGACTTGAGTTAGTGGTTGCATGAAAGACTAATTTAAACAACAGGCAGGGCCACAGCCTTATGCAGAAGGCAGGAAGGAGCCCAGTCCTCGACCATCCTTGGCAGTAATGCTATGTCCAATTAGAATGAATCATATTCACATTATATGTAAAATATATCATACTAAGGTAAACCAAGAATTTGCTCTCATAGATTCCAGTATGAAAGCAAGCTTCAAAGGTCATTAGCCTGTCTTCTGGCTTTCTGAGGGCTACAATTAAAAAGTCCTTGAGAATTATCTGCCAAGTCCTTAAAATTATTCAGACAAGTAGGCACCACAGTCTCCTTCTGTAAGTCATTACCAGGGCTGCCAGCCTTTATAGTTAGTGAGATCTGCTTACTATTTAATCCAGCCATGAAAATAGTCTCTGTCCCAAGTACCATGCTCCCAGAAAAAGATAGGCAGAGGATCTAATTTTAAAAATGGTATGGGAATAAAAAAATTTAATTTTTTTCTTTCTAGTTTCTAGAACTTTTCCTTTTGGTTTTCTTGGTGATCAGAAAAGCCTCAACTTATTAAAGCAGTAAGACACTCTTATTATAGTATGGTACTTTGTCCCCAACTAAGGTGCCAAGTCAAAATACATTCCCTGAAGAAGAACACACAGTGAAGAGCCAGCAACCTCTAACATCAATCATATCTTTTCCCCAAAAATCAGCAAAATAGCATTAACATTTACTGAGAGCTTACTCTATAATGGGCACGGATTTAAGAATACATTATATAAAATTCTCATAGTATCCTTATGAAATAATTCTTCCACCTTAACAAATGGGAACATGACAGTCAAAGGAAGTCAATCACTTTCTTTTAAAAAAATGTTTATATTTGTTCTTTTTAAATATACATGACAGTAGAGGGTATTTTGACATATTATACATAAATGGAGTATGTCTTATTCTCATTAGGATTCCAGTCTTGTGGGTATACATAATGTGGAGTTTTACTGGTCATGTACTCATATGAACATGGAAAAATTTTGTCCAATTGATTCTACCGTTTTTCCTATTCTTGTCCTCACTCCTTTCCCTTCATTGCCCTTTGTCTAGTCCAATGAACTTCTACTTTTCCCTCTCCTGCCCTTGTTGTGTTTAGCATCCACATATCAGAGAGAGCATTTGACCTTTGATTTTTTGGGGGATTGGCTTATTTCACTTAGCATGATTGTTTCCTGATTCATCCGTTTACTGGCAACAGTCAAGAAGTCATTCTTTTATGGCTGAGTAGTATTTCATTGTGTAAATATGCCACATTTTCATCTGTTGAAGGGTACCTAGATTGGTTCCATAGCTTAGCTATTGTGAACTGGGCTGATATAGACATGATGGGGCTGTAGTATGCTGATTTTAACTCTTTGGGGGGATAACTGGGTCAAATGGTGGTTCCATCCCAAGTGTTTTGAGGAATCTCCATACTGCTTTCCAGAGCCGTTGTACCAATTTGTAGTCCCACCAGCAATGTATGAGTGAACCTTTCTCCCCATGTCCTCGCCAACATTTATTTTTACTTGTATTCTTGATAACTGCCATTCTGACTGAATTACCCCTCAGTTATTTCTGAGGGAATCTCAGTGTAGTTTTAATTTGCATTTCTCTAATTGCTAGAGGTGTTGAACTTTTTTTTCATATGTATGTTGACCATTTGTATTTCTTCTTCTGAAAAGTGCCTGTTCAGTTTCTTCACCCATTTATTGATTGGGTTATTTATTTATTTGTTTTTTGGTGTTAAGGCTTTTGAGTTCTTGGTATATTCTGGAGATTAATGCTGTATCTGAGGGGCATGTGGTACAGATTTTCTCCTATTTTGTAGGCACTCTGTTCACATTCTTGATTGTATCCTTTGCTGTAAAGCTTTTTTAGTTTGAAATCATCCAGTTTATTGATTCTTGATTTTACTTCTTGTACTTTCAGAGTATTATTGAGGAAGTCAGTTCCTAGGCTGACATGATGGAAATTTGGACCAAAATTTTCTTCTAGTAGGTGCAGGGTCCCTGGTCTAATGCCTAGGTCCTTGATCCATTCTGATTTGAGTGGTCAATAGCTTTCTTTAGTTATATACCTACCTATCAAATGGCAGATTTGGGATCTGAACTTGGGTATTATGATGTCAAAGTCTACTTAACTCCAGCAAAGTAAATGCCATTTGATGATTAAATATTTACATATTTCTAGGCTTTGAGGGCAAAAAACCTGACATTAGAAGTACAGAATAGAGAGGAATTTGTGGAGGAAAATTATTAATTGCCTACATATATTTGACATTAAATACTATGAGAGGTCTTTTAATAAGATGAGAAACTACTAGTCATGTAGCCATAAGAGAACTTTAAGAAGCATTTGGGGCACATTGTAACTTGCCATTTATTTTAATTATCATGATCCTGAACTACAAAATTGATAGAAATGTGCTACTTTAAGGTAAGATTCAAAATATGTACAAATTTTTGTGTCTTTATAGGAACATTCCAATAGGCAATAACTCATTTTTAAAATTATTTTTTATTTTTTTAAATTTTTTTAGTTGTTGATCGATCTTTATTTATTTTATTTATTTATATGTAGTGCTGAGAATCAAACCCAGTGCCTCATGCATGCTAGGCAAGTGCTGTACCACTGAGACAACCATAGACCATCATTTTTAAATTTAATATTTCCTCTACTCTCTAATTCAATTTGTGTAATAACATCTTTATAATATCTACGAGCATTTTTGTTTGCATATTCGTTTCTAAAATCAAATTTAAAACCTTTTCCCTAATTTCTACAAAACATGATTTTTTACTTTCTCCATTCTCCTAAAATCCTTGACTTCCATCTCCCCTTTCAATTTCAGCAGATTGCTATATATCCTATTTTAACAAGAACAAAATGATATAAAACAGCAACTTTTCCTACCAATGAACCAACATACATTCTTATCTTCTCTGATTTTAATTCTTACTATTCAAGACTAATCCTTCCACTTATTTTCCTAGGAGCCACGTTCCTTCTCTTTTCCCTCTTCTATTTACTTTCCCTATGCTTCAATCTGTAAATAGGACTGTTTCTGTTATAGAACTAAATAAGTTCAGCAAAATGTCATTATTATTTGACCTGTTGTCTGCCTTCTGTTAACTTCCCCTTTCTCTCTTATCCTTTGCATGCAGCTTTCTTGAAATAGTTGTCTACTGAGCTTGTTAATTTCCACCTACATTTCTTCTCTGATCCTATCTGGCTTCTCCTCCCCAGGATTCCATTACTATTTCTCCTGTCCAAAGTTCTGCTTTTTAGAAAACACAATGCATGCTTCTCAGTTTCTCAGCATCACTTCCCTTGTTGAGAATTCCTTCCTGAAATGCTCTTTCCTAGATTCCATGACACCTCAGTAGCTTGGTTTTCCTCTTCTTTGTTCTTAACCAGTTGTCTTACATCTTCTTTTTCTACTTGATCATGTAATTTTTTTGCTCCGTTCTCTTTCTTTTTTGAGAGAGAATTCTTCAAATTTTGTCCAACTCCATGACTAGTTCCCAACTACTCTATATGCTACTGATTCAAATAAATAATTTCAACTAGATATTTCTCATCAACAAATTACCCATCTAACTTCTTATAGGATATACCACATGTGACTAGTCTGCCTGATTCTTCAAATTTAATCAACAAAAATATGAATTTATAGGTTTCTTCTGTAATTCACTGTTTTTTTTTTAATATTTTGTTTTAGTTGTAGATGAACACAATATCTTTATTTATTTTATGTGGTGCTGAGGATCGAACCCAGTGCCCCACGCATGCGAGGCAAGCGCTCAACCGCTAAGCCACAACCCCAGTCCCAATTCACTGTTTTCTTTGCCTGCCTGCCTCCCTCCTTCTCTCTCTTTTTCTTCACCTTAGCAAATGGTAAGTCATTTACCCAATTATCCTACCAAAACAAGAGTGTGTTCTTGACTTTTTCCTCCTCAACCCTCACACCCATTCAATATTATCCTGGCTGTTCAGTCTACTCCAAGTCTTTCAAACCAATCAGCCTTTTTCCACTGCTGTTACCCAGATTCAAGCTACCTCCATCTCTCACTTGGATAACTGCAACAGGATCCTAGTTTGTCTCTCAATCTTTAATGTTGTTTTGCCCCATTTTGCTGATTGTATCTTTCCAAAAGGCATATCTGATCATGCCACACTTCTGTTTAACTTTCTTCTGTGGCAACCCATGGCTCTCATCCTGAAATTCAAAGGTATTAACAGATCTTACAGTCCACTTTATTACCCTGTGCTCTTTTCCGGTCTTACCTTTTACCCAAATGAACTACTTTGAATTTGTTGAATGCATGTTATTTCTGTGAACTCTGGGCGGTTGTATCTACCCATTGTTTTCTTGATCTTGAACACTCATTTTTTCAGTCTTCCTTGGTTTTCTTTTACAAATTCTTCAGTTTATCTTTTCCTTGTGAAACTTTTCCTTAATAAATACTGGTTAGAAATTGTTGCTGTAATTTTTCAACAGTATTCAGATCTACCCTCATTAGAGGATGTCTTCTCTACCTTTTAAAAAAATAATTATGTCATTTAAAATTATGCATTTATTACAGGCATAATTTGTCCAAGTTTTTTTGTTATAAATTCAAGTTTTAATATAGTTTCAGGCAATCTGAACTTAAATTACTCTTTGAATACAAAACTAAATGATAAGAACAAATTAATCTTTGGGAAATAATATTTATTATAGGAGTTATGTGCTTGTCCTTCTACATTATATTTAAAATTTAACTTATTGATAATTCACAATATGATATGTGGGTTTTGACATAATCTTTTGAGACTTCACATTATGTACCACCTAAATTCATATAATTTCATGGTTCTAAGGTTTATATCTTACCAAGGTTGGGGTGGAAAACTTCAGAAATTATTTTATTTTGGATATTTGGGTTATCCTCAAAATGTGGCTTGGTCTCTGGGAGAAAATTAAAATTGCTGGACTACCATAGGTTTACTTTTTATCTTTCTCAGGGGAAGGAGAAGGAGACTGCCAGCGCCCGTGCCGGCACAAAGGGAAACCGAGTCAGGCGAGGGAGCCGCGGATGAAAAATCACTCACACACACACACACACACACAGAGTAAAGCAAGAGACTCCTTTATTGAGCTCACACACACACACACACACACACACCACAGCACAGCACAGCACAGCCCAAGGCAAGAGAGACTCTCTTCATTTTGCTCAGGTCCCTCTTTACATATGCTAAGAGGCCCTTTGTCCTCCAAGCGCTACAGGGTGCATCTATTAGCATCCGGTGACTATGCTATAAACATCCTGTGGCTATTCACAGGAATGCGGAACTTGTTACAAGATGGAACTATGGCCAAAGCCATATGATTGACAAACCTGATATTTGTTGCATATTATGTACTGTGGATGTGCTCAGGCCAGCTCTCTCTCACAG
>PVHX01011793.1:0-62360 GCA_004024805.1 Geosciurus inauris
TTCAATCATATCCATTAAATTATTTGACATATTAACAAAAGGATAGAAACAACCTAAAGATATAATATATTTGGTTAGTTAAGGCTGTTACAGAGGTGATATATTGGGTTGGTTTTTGCTACAGAGCAAACCATATCAAAACATGGCGGCCTCACAGGTTCATAATTTGGGCTGTACTCAGCTTGATAGTTCTCCCATATCCTCTAGGAATGGGTCTTTTGGCTGTTTTTTTTGTTTTGTTTTGTTTTTTTTAATCCTGTCTATCTGGTTCCTTAGCCTGAAAGACCAGGGTGGTTGGGGCTTTTCTCCACACAATCTTCATCCTCCAACAGGTTAGCTTGAGCACCAAAATGGGAGAGTGGAACTGTGCAAAGGCCCTGGAGGCCCAACCTCCAGGTCACAAAATGTCACTCCAACCCTGTGTTGTGAACCAGAGCAAGTCACAAGCCAGATCAGATTCAGGACTAAAGGGACAGACTCATCCATCTCTTGAGAAATGAGAAATGCCCTATAAACCTACACAGTTATTATTTGTTAACTAAAAATAAAAAAGACATTTTTAAAAAGCAACATGAAAATTCAAATATACAACACGATGGAATTAAAAATTAAGCACTTGTTATAAACAGGCAAAATATTACAACTGGAAGGTAACAATGATGGTATTTCAGAGGTAGAAGCATGGAAGATATTTCCTTTGGTTTTTTGTTGTAGGAGTCCCAATATGAGAATTGTTGTGCACATGTAGTATGTGGATGACACACAATACATTGGCTCGCACTCTGTGGGTATGTACATATTCTGTGGCAGAGGAGGCATGGGGCGGGTATTTCGAGGGCATCGTAGCCCCTGGCTGTTTAGAAACAGACTTTTGCTCCTGATAGGGAAGGGTTAATCACTAAATTGACTTAAATGTTGTTATATAGGGTGTCAAAAGACTTTTTTGAAAGTTATAAGCATAATCAAAAGAGCACATGTCATGAAAATGTAAAGAAGAAAATAGAGAACAGCAGGGGGCTAGGTGCAAATGCCCAGGATGCTTCTCAGTGAACTGGATGTTCTAAATGTACGTGTGGCTGAGCTCCTCCTCGGGAAACAGAGCCACAGAGGAGAGAGCCTGAGGCCCCAACCTCAAAATAGGCCAACATGAAAGCGGAGAGCAGGAGCTAATACTAAAAAGGGAGCGTGGGGTGCACCTGCAAGCTGTAAAAGCCTCAATCACTGGCAGATAAAAACAAATTGTCAGTGGAGGAGGAGGCCTTTAATCAGTTCCAAAGAAAACACATGAAAGAAATGTATTACAGACATATAGAAAAGCAAAGCCAGAAGTCCAGCAAGAATTCATCACCAATGAATAAGCCTTTGTTTTCTATCTGTGTCCCCACATGGCAGGAGGAGTGAGGGGTCTCCCTGGGGCCTCTCTTATAAGGACACTAAACCCATGAAGACGCCATCATCCTGAACTAATCACCTCCCCATGCCCCACCTCCTAGTAGCATCACCTTAAGACTTGGGATTTCAACATGGGAGTCCAGGAAGGGAACAGACATGCAGTCCGTAACAGAAAATATTGAGGAGACATAGCCAACTCACCTAACTTCATAAGGAGTCAAAGTTTTGGGCCAAAGCAACTGATTAGAGTTAACTTTTAATGAGACAAACAATAATCACTTCTTAGGAGAAACTCAGACTTTTGATCAAAGGCCTGTTGAGTTTGAGATGGCCAGCAGACATCAGGCTGAGACCACGCACAAATCAGCTGTCGAATCTGTGAGTGCAGAGTTCAGAAGGCAAAAGGGAGGCTAGAGATAAAATTTTCAGGACTATTGGAATATAAATGGAATTGAATGAGACCATACAGAGAAGATGCTTATAGAAAACAAATCATGAATAAGATGGAGATAAATTTTGTTTATTGAGAGAAAACCACTGATAAACCTGCAACTTCTTTTACAAATTTATCATCTAAACTCCCAAAGGGTGCTGTACAGTAGGTTAACATGAGTGACTCTACCTCAGCTAAGGCATCCATTTTAGTTCCTTATGACCCTGTGATGAACCCAGAGCTTTGTCAATTATCAATGACCATGGAAAGTACCAAATGTGTCAGTTACAAATAATCGTGGGAAGTACCAAGTACGTGCAGCGTGTGTGCTTGCCTCATGCATTTCGGTAAGGCTTCAAGCCAGTTTCTGGATCCCTGCTTGCTTGCTGCTATGCCAACCAGGATGTGGTTTTTGCCTTTAAATACTTTGAAACGCTCAGGCTTGGTGCTGTTACCTGCGGAGACGGTTCAGGTCTCCTAGGAAGCAGTAGCCGGCTGGCTAATAAAGAGATCACTGGGACTGGCTAGCTAATACCCTCCAGTTTGGACATCACTGGAACTTGGTCTATTTTCTGAGCGGTCTGCCCCACAAAAAGGGTATCTACAGAGGCTGAGCACTGGCTCTGAGACGTCCACTTACTTTGTACAGGTCAAGCTTCAAAGAATAGACGGTCCAAAGCAGCCTGGGGGAGGGGCATCTTCTGAATCATTTATCTGGAAGTTCAGTGAGGAAACTGCTTCAGATGGGGCACACCGTCACATCAAGATTCTTCCCCTCTGGGTTTCTGGGTCGTGATTTCTTCTAGATATTGTGTTTGCCTTTGGGCCAGCTTTTCTGTGCGCAAAACTGATGTTACCACCCCAATTCCCTAGAAGAACATGAACATAATCCAGAGGAGAAAAGAATTCCTCCCCTGGGAGTGTCTCTCTCCCAAGAAAGGGTGCCTCTGCCATGGGTGCTCCTCCCAGAGGCCAGAACAGGTGACATCCTGGGCCTTAGCCAATCTCTGGGACATGCCCAAGGCCACCAGTGGCTCTCAGGTGTGGGGGCTAGAAGTAATCAGATCCTGGAGTGGGTTTCATCAGCCTGCCCTGAGGGACACATGTGACCAAGGGGAGCCACTGAATGGACTTTGGCTTATTTTGAGGAGGTGAAGAGGGCAGTGGGCATTGAATAGAAGAGCGAATGCTCTTCCACCATACCAGAGAAAGGACACACACAGAGCAAGGAATGTGTGGGGGGGAAACAATGAATAGAAACTGATCCTTCTAAATGACAAAACAACCTCCAAAGTCATCGTCATGAAACGTGAGAACTGTTGGGCAGGAATGGGCAAACACACCAGTTAATGAGAGCAGTCAGGAGCAGACCCCGCGTAGAGGATGATTCAGTCCAGGACCAAGGCACTGAAAACCAGGAGACAAAAGAAACGGGGAGTCGATGAGCAGAGCACGTGGTCAGCTGCCCACTCAGGAAAAACTAAACTTGGAGCTCCATCTCACGAAAGACACGTTTTAGAAATGCATAATAAAACATATACAAATGATATGAGAACAAAACATGTTCTATATGCAAAGGAATGTTACTTTTCTCTAAAGGAGGAAGTTCTGGCACAGGGACAGCCTGGACAGACTTTGAGGGCATTGCTCAAGGGGAAATAAGCTGGTCGCAGAAGGTAAGTTCTGCACGATCTGAGGGTCTGTGGGAGATCTAAAATACTCCAACTGCTAAGTCGGAGAGCAGCACGGTGGTTGCCAGGGTCTGGGGGACGGGATGATGCAGAGTTGTACTCACACGGGCATCGAGTTTCAGATATGCAAGAGGAGTTAAGGTCTGCAGAGTTGCCATGCTGATAGTTGATGATACCACACTGTACACTTAAGAGTCTTTTAAGAGGGTAGATTGCATGTTAAGTGTTTTTACTGTGGGAAGATAAACATTTAAAACAAGACACATTTTTCCTGAGATAATAATTGATCCCTTTGGCATCATTGACTGGAAGTGAGCCCAGCACAGGCCCCTACCTGCGGTGGCAGGGGACAATCAAGCATTATGAGCTACCGTCGCCACTCACTTCCACTCAGAGGCAGGTTTAGAGTTTGAGCACCCAGGCCAGCACGTCTCATCCTCCACTCCTCCTATCCAGCTGCCCCACTGCTGGGAAAGCAGCACCCACTTCCTGGAAGCCTGTTGAGTGCGCTAATGGGTGAGTGAGTAGGTACACAGAGCGCCAAGGACTCTCTTCAGCCCCTCCCCTGAGGTCTCCCCCCTCATGCTGCAGTGGCTTGTCTTATATCACATGACTTCAGGCAAGAAGATGAAACCCTCTCCCCAGTCTGTGCAAAACAGGATTCCTCTTCACGCAGCATAGGAGACCTTTTGAGAGTGACGATGGTGTCAACTTCTCTGGATGCATCAGTCTGCTGCTTGCTGTTTTGAGAAATGAAAGCCGACCTTTCTTGCCTATTTATTGTGATCCAAGAATTGTGCCAAGTTCAAGAATTGTGCAAAGAGAGTGGAGAAGACTCTAGAGCCCTCCATTAGGCAGACACCCTTTATCCATTCTGTACACAAGCCAGCTGAGGCCAAGAGATGTTAAGTGACTTACCCTGTGCAAGAAATGATGAGCTGCATGGTATGGAGGTCAGGGAAGACTGCAATTTGAACACAGCGATGTCCAACTTGATAGGTGAGTGTCCTGAGTGACTGCACCGCACACTAAACACACATGCACACACAGTGCTAAGTCCATGATGACTCAGCCGAAGTAATCATTTCACAATACATACACACATCACATTGTCACACTGTGCACCTTGCATATGTACAATATTTCTTTGTCAGTCATACCACATTGAAGCTGTAAAAATATAAATATTAAATCAAAATAAAAGGTAACTTAGAATATGTTGAAATCATCTTAGATTGATAAAGTAATAAGTTAACAAAAGCAAAAACAAAACAAAACAAAACTTCAAGTCCATATTGAGAAACTCCATGGTGGTAAAAATTTGGAAGTGCACTTTGGTGGAAAGTACAGCCTCCTTAGACTGAATTCAATAAAGGCTCTTCTTTAAAATCTGAACCCTGAGTAATTACAGATGCAGTTAGTCCTGCAGATCTTGAGAGAAGCCATCTGTGCTTAGATACCAGTTGCATGTCCTTCAGATTCCTAGCCACCCTTTCTTCCTTTTATGCACATTGGCCTTGGAGAAAACCGCACACTGTGGATCGTGGTGCCTGACTTGGGGTGTGCGCTGAGAGCTAGGACAACTCGACCCAAGGGACATTTCTCCCTGTAGAGGCAACCTTTACTGATGGGAAGAGAAGGCAAGAGTTGCACACATGTGTCCTCCTTTTCCTCTTCATGGGTGGCCACTCCTTGTGCCTTCTGGAAAGCCCTGGCACTCGGCAAACACTCCCCTGCTGTGGGTCCCTTTGCAGCTGATGGCGAAGATGAAGCCCTGCAGTTACAGGGCCCTTCCCATCTTCTATCTTCCCAGGTCTCTCCTGCCCTTCCCTTCACCCTCACTGCCCTGCTCCTGCGCCTCCCCCACAGTTCATGAGTGCATGGATCTTGATTTCAGGTCCTGTCATTCTGAAGGAACCTGACTGTGTCATCTGCATACCAAACTACCTAGGTCAGGTGTGACCTGAGCATGAAGAAAGCGTTCTATAGAATGGGCTGGATGTGGACCCACAGATTCTGTAGGACTTGCTTTAGACTTTGAACTTGAACTTTGGGGAAATCCTGGAACTGCTGAGACAATGGAGACTCTTGGAAATGGACCTTATGTATTTTGCATTGTGAGATGGGCATGAGTTTTGGAGAGCCAGGGGTGGAAATGTTATGGTTTAGATATAGGGTGTCCCCCAAAAGCTCAGGTGTGAGAAAATGCAAGAGAGTTAAGAGGCAAAATGATTGCATATGAGAGGCTCAACCTAATCAGTGCAGTAGTCCCCTTGAATGAATTAACTGGCTGGTCACTGTGGGCAGGTGGGGTGTGGCTAGGGGAAGCAAGGCTCTAGGGATATACTTTTGGGTGAGCTGAGCTTAGGCGCTCTCTCCTTCCTGGTAATGTCCTGAACTGCTTTCCTCCAACATGCCCTTCTGCCATGATGTTCTGCTTTACCTCAGGCCCCAAGGAGTGGAGTGGGCCATCTATGGACTGAGACCTCTAAAAGCAAGAGCCTCAGATAAACTTTTCCTCCTCTGTGTGTTTCTTGTCACATCTTTTGGTCACAGCAACAAAAATGCTGACTAAAATAGTCATCTCTGGCTTGATAGTTTTAAAGAACTCATGGCCTAAAGGAATTGAATGTCAAGATGAAGGAAATGTTGTATATTACTTCTGGACATTGCAGAAAATCACAATTATGTAAGTCTGATATAGATAGATCCCTGATGGCGTACATAGTAATTCTCATGACTCAAGAATGATGTAGGAAGATCACAAGTTTGAAGCCAGCCTGGATAGCTTAGCAAGACCTTGAGGCAGGAGGGTCACGAGTTCAAAGCCAGCCTCAGCAAAAACAAGGTGCTAAGCAACTCAGGGAGACCCTGTCTCCAAATAAAAATACAAAATAGGGCTGGGGATGTGACTTAGTGGTCGAGTGCCCCTGAGTTCAATCCCCAATACCTGCCCTCCCCCATTTAACAAATTAAAAAATAAAATACAAAGGGCTGAGGATGTAACTCAGAGGTAAAGTTCCCAGTACTGGGTTCAATTCCCAGTACTGAAAATAAATAAACTCACTTATTAAAGACTCTGGTGCCCAGTTTAGGTATATAAGTATAGCAATCTAAAGAAGACTGCAGTGGGCTTTCCTTGCCCGAGTGAGTTGCACATCATAGTGGAAACCTCTAGGGAGCATAAAAACCTAGCAAGACAAATCATTCCCAGGCCTGAATTCATGTACTGAGCCCATCAGCACTGGGTGGGCACAGTGAATCAGCTGGATTTGTGACCGGACTGTCAGACACTAAGCAGTTGGTTAGACAATGTAAGGGGCTTTGTCTTTCCCAGCAAAAGAGATACAGGAAACCATTGTCTTCAGTACAGTGGTCTGGCTTCGTAGATCTCTGAGGAGCTCTTAGAAAAGAGGAAAGCTGTTGTGTGGGTCAAGATTATTGTCAAGATAATGTAGACTAGCCATGAGCTACAGTCTCTTGTAGACTAGCTCTTACCTCTCAGACATGTGGAAATTAGACAATGGGATCAGACAGAGTCAGGAGGCTGAGAACTGCCTCCCCAAAATCAAGAGACTTAACCACTGCTTTATGACACTTCAATTTCTATTATTTGTTGTCTCTGTTGAATTCTGAGAAAAATAAAAACAAAGCCAGACATCAGCTCTTCCTGAGTTAGAAACAAAAAAAACAAGCAAAACAAACAAATAAACAATTTTTCTCACCAAAGGAGAAGGATTCACCGTGCAGCTGATTGGTAAAATACGTGTGTGGTCTGGCAGTGACCTCCACCACAGAGCACTTTAGCAGTCCCGCTTTCTACTGAAATGAATCTGCTACAGTCTTCTTTCTAAATCAAGGGCATCCTGTGCAGGATGTTATGCTGGACTTCCCGTTGGAAGGGGACATACATTTGTCCTTCTAGATGTGTCCATAAAGAAGACTAGTGTGAGGAGATTTTCTCCAAAGTAACTAAAAGAGAAGCGAGAAGAATCTAGAAGAGCTTCCACAGCACTGACAGCAGTTTCTGAGCTAAGTTCATCCTCTTTGAAATGCTTCATCTTATTTCCCAAGTTCTCTTGCATTTGCCAGTCATTGGAGTTGAGGAGCTTGGAGTCACAGGCGATGAGAGGTTGCTGAAAAACAATTTTCCTTTGAACAAGTCTTCCCCCTGTCCATCTGTTTCTCACCTTTTGGTCAGCCCATTTAGCACCTCACAGGCAGCAGGGAGGAGAGAGATAAGGGGAAGAGAGCAGGAGAACAAAGGAAGCCTAAGACATTAAAAGGCAAAACACCTTCACTTCTTGGGATACCAGGATACCAGGGCCTCCTTCTCCCTCCCAGGAGAAGTCTATGTTACCTCTTTTTAAATAAACCCTGCTTTATATGCTTGGGGGCAGGGGAGAAGAAGAAGAAGAAGACATCCCAGTGGTCAGTAGATATGGAAAACCTGTTTAACATCCCTAATTATCAAAGAAATGCAGATTAAAGCCACAATGACAGGTTTCCTCACACCTGCTAGAATTACCAAAAAGGGGGCTGGGGTGGTGGCTCAGTGGTAGAGCGCTTGCCTAACATGCGTGAGGCACTGGGTTCAATCCTCAGCACCACATATAAATAAATAAGAAATAAAGGTCCATCAACAACTAAAAAAAATATTAAAAAAAAAAGAATTACCAAAAAGATGGAAGATGGTTAGTGTTGGTGGGGACTTGGAGCAGAGGCAGCCCTTGCACACTGTTGGGGGAAATGTAAATTAACACATCAAACACACCAGTTTGGAGTTTCCTCAATGAAATAAAAATAAAACTGGGCGTGAATCCCACGACTGGGCATGAAACAAAAGTAAAGGAAATCGGTAAGTTACAAGGACACCTGCACTTCTGTGTTCATTTCAGCATCACTCACGATGGGTAAGATATGGAGTCAAATATGTGTCCGTCAACAGATGAATGGTTAAAGAGGCTGTGGTACACACACAGAATGGAACAATATGCAGCCTTAACAAGAAAGAAAGCGGGCTGGGGTTGTGGCTCAGTGGTAGAATGCTTGTCTCATATGTGTGAGGCCCTGGATTCGATCCTCGGCACCACATAAAGATAAGTAAATAAAATAAAGTTAATGTGTCCATCTACAACTGAAAAAAATTTTTAAAAGAAAATTAAAAAAAGAAAGAAAGAAAGCCTGTCATTGGTGACAATATAGATAAAACTGGAAGACATTCTCTAAAGGAATAAGCCAGGCATGGGGAAGAAATGTTGCATAACGTCACTTAATATGTGGAATCTAAAAAAGTTGAATTTCCAGAAGTGAAGAGTAGATGAGCTGTCACCAGGGCCTGAGTGGAGTGGGAATTAGTATGTACATAAATTCAATGTGAAAATCTTCACAATATTTTTGTTGCTGAAGCAAGTCCACATTATTCTGTTCCCAGCCTGGAGCACCCTGGGAACTACCACAGAAGCCATAGTGTTTACAATTGGACACCATGGGGTTAGGACAGGAACCACCATCGTCCATGAGAAGCAAGAACTCAGGTTTGCCTCCTTTTAAGTTTTGTCTCCAGTCATGAAAAAGCAGATAGGGAACACCATTTAGATGTTCATGAAGAAATGAAGACTGCGTTGGAAATCAGAGAAGATAGCCTGTGAACAAACACATTTTTTTAAAAAATGTAAACTAAGTTTTGCTGAGTGGCAACACATAGTGCAGGGAATTGAAATGTGCTTGAGAGACTAGCCAATTAACATTCTAGGAAAATAATGCCAACATTCTTTACATACTTAATAGCAATTATCAAATTTTTCAGCACTTCCAATGAAAGTTATTGTTTTCAAAGAAATTATTACAAATTTCAGGTCATATCATTGAAAATAAAGAACAGAATTCTATCCATCCATCCATCCATCCATCCATCCATCCATCCATCCATCCATCCTTATGCCTATCGATCTATTCTCTTTACATATCTATATATAAAAATGCTGGCCTTTACTTAAAGTGATAATGAAGTTCAGTGAAAAAAATTTAATGTCCTTTAGTTTAAAAACTGAAAATCAATAGTCTTTCAGCTGTCTGTGAAATTTAAAACTGGACAGCTCCTGTACATATTACATTGTACAATAAGGCAAAACTTAAATGAGACAAATGTTCTGGGAGAGGTGAAAAAGAGCACAAAGACTAAACATACAAAATCCCTAGTGTAGAAGTTCATGTGCTACATTGTACATCAAAACAACTTTAAGGTAGAATCATGGAAAAAATAAAAAAGCTTGAATTCAAATTATTATTTTTAAATTCAATATCCCTGCGTAAAAAAAGAGGAAAATTGTAGTTTGGGTATAGTAATGGAGGAGTGCAGTTTAAAATATAGCTATAAAAACATTAACAAGAAGCAAACAAAACAATAGGAGAGACTTTCCCAATTATGAGGGAGAATCAAATGATGATCAACACAGATTTGTAGAATGAGCATAAAATGAACATGAAATTCTGTACGAGGAAATAAAACGTTAGTCAAGTATACAGGCAATCTGATTTTCACATGGAACGGTGTTCGCAATCAGTCTGCTCTCTTCCTTTCATTTTTCAAAAATTTGCTTTCGGTTTTCATGGCTTCTGCGGGGAAGGCTGGCTTTCCTCCTCCATAAGCACTGAAGACGCCTTTACTCTTGCACCACCCAATCTATCTGTGATAAGTGAAGGTCAAAGAGAAGAAGCTGAGATGGAGGAACGTGACAGACAAAATCTGGACCACTGCGTCTCTGGTTCTTGTTTCTCCTGAGCACAGTTCATTTCTACTCTGTCCAACTGATTGCCTCTGTGACATCTGTAATACAATTCCACTGGACGTGATTTGAGATTACAGGTAAAATGCCTTATTCAGGCTTAATGGTACTGTAGAAAACAATGCACCTGGGTTTTTAAAAAAGTGGGGAGAATTGTAACCTCAGTGATTGAGGCAAATTGATTTGTCAAACAACAGTATTTCGATATCCTGATCTGAACTGTGTATCTGATTCCAAACCCTCTGAAAGAGATGAATCAGTAAGAATGACAGATTTCCATAGTTCAGATCTTCTCTCTCTAGAGACCAAAGGATATGACACATTTACCTTCCATATGCTACTGTGGCAAAACCTTTCATCAGAGAATGCAACCTGTTCGATTTGCTGCAAATTATTTTCCCAAATTTTAGTACTTTAAATAATATACTATGACCATCTGTTTTCACTGAACCATAGATGTAGCAATTTAACCATGACTTATGTTTAATTTCTAAAAGTTGTTACTGAAGTAACTGTTTATGAAACAGAAGAAAATAAAGTAGATATATAAAGGAAACAGTTGAAGTATCATGTTATCCTATTAACCAAAAACGTGGATTACTTTTCATTACTTTAGAGAAACATCTGCTGATAGATCTCCATATAATCTGGAATATTGATCTTAAAGAAAACATCCTTCAATAGAAAAGAAAATAGGTCTGTGATTTTTTTAGATGGAGTTTATCATAGAAGAATGTGATATTGATTGATACAGGCTGCTTTAAAAATATTATAGCCTAACTGATAAAATAAAAAACCAGTACATATTTTTAAAAGTTGTTTAAAATACAATCGTTTTTAGGAGTTGACAAGAAATAATGTGAGATGGGGAAATAGAAGTCAGTAAATCTGAAATAAAACTTAATCCTTAAGCTTGTAGAGGTGATAGAAAAGCCTATGAGGTAGCTGGCATTAGTTTGATTTTATAAATGTCATCTGTCATCTCCAGGAGTTCTATGACCTTCCCAGATCACACAGAAGGTAAGTGGGTACTGCACTAGAACTACAGATTAACCATGGAAGCTCAGAGATAAACTTGTTTGAAGTCTTGGCCTTTGGTATGGTCAGCGGATATTCTCATGCTGAATTCATGTTATTCTTAGGACAAAAGTAATTCCAGATGAGTCTCTGTATCCCTTGTGGCCAATCTATAGCAAATCATCAGTAAGAGCTTATTGATTAAATGAATGAATGAACAGACTCATCATGAAGTGTGGAAATAGCTTTAGCTCACTAATGCATTGGAAGACATGATGAAGAAGTTAAATACTTTGAATTTCATGAGATATTCACTGTTGCTCCACAGTGACCATGACTCCCACCACGTGTTATAGAAGTGTCCACCTCATGGTCCTCTCCCTACTCCCATGCAAACATCAGGTTGTTACTGTATACTATGTTAAAATAAATGAAACATGATTCAGAGAAATGTCATTCTCCATTTCAGTGTAGGGAGTGGGGTAGTTGCCATTCGTGAAGTTGTAGAAGTTCACAAACAACCACTCCCTGAGTGAACGGATTCTTTGAAAGGTGCCCTGACTGAGACTGTGTTAGCCTAAACAAGGAATTGGAACAATTAGAACAATTGGTAAGAACCTACACACAAGAAATTGCAATTTTAAAGCTAGCATTGATTTTTCTGTAATTCTTTTAAACCCTATGTATCTTTTTAGGTAATAGACCACTTACATACCTGAAAAGGGCGACCAATAAATGGTATTACAGCAACAAATGTCCCCTCAGGACTTTTTATATCTCTTAAATATATGATGAAAGATTCATAGAGGTTTCAGATAAATAATTCTGGGCAGAGAGCAGGGCCAAGATGAGGCAAGATTGACCAGTTGGAGTCACGTGCCAGCTACAGTGAAGCCCAGCCCAGAAGCCAGCACAGGAGGGGAGAGTGGTACTGGAAATGGAGGGGGAGCCACGATCTTGCAGTGGAGACAGAGAAGGACATCCCTGTGAACTTCTCACCTCACTTCCAAAATGTGTTCTGAGGGGAAATTTTATCATATTATGTCTGTTGTTGTTTAGTTTTAGAAATGAAGACATACCTTGCCACAGCTCCAACCCAGTGAGTTACTTTTCTCTGAGCTCTGTGGCCTCCACGCTTCCCTGTGGCTGCTTGATATGTAAGTTGCTTACTTTGATTCTTGATTAATGGGATAATCTCATCATTTACTTTCTACCCAGGGACCTGTAGGACTTGTATAGCCTCAGCTCTTTATGTGTAAATGTCTTCATTCCTCATTGACGATTCCACTCGCTTTAAAGTTCTTTCATTTGCAGGGAACATCACAGAAACTGAACCTTGCTCTGAGGACCCACTCAATGCCCCCTGGGCTCACTTGCTCTTTATCTCTTGCCCTGGAGTTTATCCCAGCATGACTTGGTGGCGGAGGCTGCACATCAGTTGGTATGAGAACAGTGTACCCTTGGTCCTGCAGATTCTGTGTTTCCAATGCAGAGACTCCTCCCGTAGCTTTCAGGTCATAGGAAACATTTGTTTCAGTTTTCTTCACTCTGGTCACCTTCGATCACCTCAGATCTTCCTGTGAGTGATCCAACTCGGTGTGTGTCCTGCTCTCAGCCTTGCTGTTCATTGGATTTGCTGTTTCAGTAGGAAGATTTGATTCTTCAGACATGTTTTCGTCAGGTTGCCATATCCCTCTCCGTCTCTCTGATTCATTCATCTTGACTTCGAGCTGTTATTCCCATGAATAGATGTGTCACTAACCTGCCACACAGCACGACAGGATTGTGGCAGGTTCTCCAGTGCTCCTTGGGATGTGTTTTCTTCCTTTCCGAGTCTGCTCTTACTTGGCAGGCTCCTTCCTCATACGTTTTGTGGTGCCAAGTTCCTGCATGCTTCCTGCTCATGATTGCAAGGCAGGACCCACAATCTCTGCTCTGATGTGATGCAGAACATCAGGTCCAGGACAGATTTGTTCATCCATCTGAGCTGCCTTCTGAGCATCCGGTGTGATACAGAAACTGTGTGCTTTCTTGGTGGCCCAAGAACAGGGCAGGAAGGAAGAAGGTGTGGCCAATATGGTGGTGTCTCACCTATCACGTTGCTCTTTGAGTTAAGTGCCTTGTGCCAATGGGGACCTATATTCTAACAGGGAGATGCAGGAGGAGGTGGACAAAGCTGCTCCTTGGCTTAGATCTCTGCAGATTTGGGGGGGATTGAGGAAAAACATCTCACAACTTGCTAAATCACCACAGTGGTTTCTTACTTTGAGGTCAAGTTTGGGCTTTTATGGAATTGGGTTATGTCCATCTCTGTGCTTGTTTGCTGAAGATGCTTCGGGGTTGGGCACTTGGTTTCTACCTGTTTTACTCTTTAGGTACAAAAGGAAAGAAATTCTATAAAAACTTCAATTTTATACCTTAACTTGGAAGTTTATAATCAACCTGTAGTATCTTTATTCAAAAATCCTTTTCAGTATATCTTGGACAACTTTTTGTAAGGTTCTCTGTCTCTCTCTGCCTCTCTGTCTGTCTCTCTGTCTCTGTCTCTGTCTCTTTGTCTCTCTCTCTCGCTCTCTCTCTGTCATAACCAGATGATTCGTTTTTGAGATGATAGTTGAGAATACAGTTGATTGACTTAAGTAAATAACTCTATTTTTACTTTTCTTTTTGTTAGTATAAACATAACAAATGCTCACTGGAAAGGCAAATAAAAAATTTAAATCAATTTGTTGTAAGCAAAAATAAATGAATAAAAAATAAATTTAAAATAAAAAATGATTTAAATGAAAATGTTTACTTTTTATATATGTCTTTTATTAAAAAAAATAACCAAGAGGCAACAGAAGGCCATGATGCCTTGCCTACCTGCTGAAGCTGGGCAGGGTACAGAGACACGCTCTGCCCAGTCGGGGTGGATGAGCACAGTAGAGGGCAAGAGACTCTTTGGCTTCCCCAGCCATCATGGTCCCTGACGCATGGCCAGCCCTCTGTGCCCTCTGCAGCACCAACCATGCTAGAGAGTAATCAGAGCTGCATGTGCATCAGGCACAGCCTAGGGTTCACAGTACAGTCCTGAGCCTTGTGCCCCGTGACACCTGTGTCATAGCTGGCCTCTAACATCCAGGCACACAGCCATGCCCTCTGCTTCTCAGGTCTGCCATGCCCTTTCCCACCTCTCTCCCGCCTACAGGTGCTATCCCAGGTCTCCCAGAAGCAGCTTCTTGGCCCTCCTTTCCTGTCTTCTGTGTCAGCCCCTCAAGCTCAGCTCTCCTCCTCCACTGAGCCACACCCTCAAGGTCATCTGAGTTGCCCATTCCTTTGACCACAGTGATCAGCACCCACAGTGGTTGCCTCACGATGTATCATGAGGTCATCCCCACGAGAACCTGAGTCTGTGCTGTGGGAGGCCTGGCTTGTCCAGCACTGTGTTTTTCACATGAACTGATTTTCTGAAACTTCACCAAGTGTTCAGGATGGGTCCTCAGCTTCCTGCTTGACATTCACACTTCCTCTAGTATCTGCTCCTCCTCTGACCCTGCTTCTTGTTTGAGACCTTCTCTGTCTTTCCAGGATCCTGCTCAGCCTGCACACCTCCAACAAACAGCTTTCCCCATGGAGCCCAGCACTTTCAGGTCCCCAGCTACACACACCCTGTACTGTGCCTGCCCCACAATGACCTTCAGATCCCCTGACCTGGCCAGGTCTTGTTGGATAATGAGAAGATGACAAACAGAGGGTGGGACAGGGTGGCCTATAGCCCTGATTCTAGTTCGCTTCTGAAAGTCTTTCTTGGAATAACATGGAAGGTCCAAGTCTGACTTCTTGAAGTTTCTATGGCCAGAGAGGAAAAGGTCCTGACCTGCAGCTTGGCCCTGTCTTTTGTGCCTTCTCTCCTCTTCATCCCACATCCCCAGGGCTGAAGAGTAAGAGGCGACCTTCCTCCTCAATCGTGTTCCATATGTAGTCACTATTTTTAAAAACACTGGGAGCGAAGTGTAAATCATGTCTTCCATCGAACCTGCAGCTTGTCTTTGCAGGAGAGTTTTGTTACTATAGGGAAAAGAAAGACGAATGGCTGCTTTGTTGGAATATTTGGGGGTATTAGTTATTCCTTTTCTGTTGAGGTTCAGGACTGACCTTCCACCACTTAGACCCTATCTCCAGAGATAACAGGAGAGCTGTGGTGCCCTAGGATGATCACTGGTCAGTTCGGCTTGGGAGAGCGAGCTACCATCATGATGGACCTGGGAATCTGGAGCTAATCTGCAACTGAACAGCAGTCCTCACAGGAAAATTCCTTCCTCTTCCCTTTTCTCCACTGCAGCAGAGCAGCCTCCCTGTCAGAGGGTTCACATGGCCGTCAGGGCTGCAGTGGGCATGGCCTCATTTCTCTGCTGTTACCAAGAGATCAGATGAAATGACTTTATGCTTATGTGTTGAAGTCTGGCAGCTATGTTCACTTGCCAGCAGGAAATGAGCTTCACAGGGAGGATTTAGGTGGCAAACACAGGATCGGGCACAGAAATAGGGATGCCAGTCTCCTTTTCTTGTGGCTGGGGAGCCCAAGTCCCTTTGCTGCTGTTCATGAGCTGGGATTTCTGGAGGAAACCACGGTGAATACCTGCTATGAATTCAGCATGGCAAATTCCTGCTACTGTTCCCTCTCCAAGCAACCGGGGAAGCCTCTTCTCTAGACCTTCTGTCCAAGTAAGGATGTGTTCTCACCACGACAGAAAGCATAGCTTTGTCAGGACACCAGGATGCCAGAGTTTATGTGGGCAACTCAGTGACATCTCGTGCCTGGTCCTAGGCCAGGACTGGGAATCCAAAGAAGAGTACAGCTGCACATCTTCCCTAGGCGAGTGCACCAGCTCCCAGGGAAGGCGTCCCAAGGTGGCTTGGAGCAGGAAACAAGGAATTCATCTGAGAAGTTCTGTCTGCTCAGAGGACTGCCATGCTACACACTGAGAATACTGTTACCAGGAAATGTCCCTCTCTCTCTCTTCTCCTCTCTCTCTCTCACCACTTACATTGTTATTTTTTATGCCTACAACCTGTGAAGATTCTATGTGAGCTCTTGTCAACTCTGTCAACATTGTCAACTCTGTTTAAAACACATTTTGTGATTATTGCATCATCAATAAAAGGGCTGCTGATAACCTGAACAATAAGAAAGCTCAAAGAAATAAGCAAGATCTAAACAATAAAGAAGAAAATAACCAAGCTGGACACATGCTCGCAAGCACCTTCCTTGTCTGTCATGGTTTTCATCAGACAAGGGTATCCTTGCTTGGCCAAGGTTCTAGTTCCCCAAGGGCAACCACAGTCCCCAAGTATCAAACAAACTTCCAGAAATAGTCTCTGTTTAAAATGCATGCCCTTCTGAGTAGCATGGTGTAACCCTAAGAGGTCCCATCCCGCCCTGCCCGGGGTGTAGGTCCCCCTTGTCCTCTGCATCAGTGCTTGCCTGCTGGCTGCTCTGGCCATCTCCAGCACCACATTCACTGTCGTGGTAGCTCAGAGCTCTCGTGCACAGAGTTTAACTTAGCAAAGGTCCCAAGCAGAAAACCAGCGGTGCTGGAAATTTGAATATGCCAAGAAGCCTCAATGTGCTTCTCTAATGGAAAGGTAAAAGAACAGTATAATATTTTGAGAGAAAGAGAAAGTGGGAGAAAGAGAAAGTGAGAGAGTGAGAGAGAGAGAGAGAGAAAGAGAGGACATATCTACATAGCTTGCATCACCGTATATTGTTTCTATGGTTCTATTTGTAATTAGTTATTTTTAATCTCCTATGGTATATTTTCTATTCTATTTTATTAGCTATTATACATTTATTACTATGTATCATGTATAATTAAACTTTATCATAGGTGTGTACATATAGGAAAAAGCATAGTTTGCACAGAATTTGGTACTCTTCACAGTTGAGGCATCCACTAAGGGTCCTGGGATATGTCCTCGAAGATTACTGTAATTTCTATGGTCAGACTTTTTTAACTGGATGGAAGGATGTCATTCTTTTGTTAAAAGTAAAATTTGTAGTTCTATGAATAATTTCATTAGGATTTTGATGGGAATTTTGTTGAACCTACAAATAATTCTAAAATTCATATAGAAGCACAAAGGATCCTGAATAGCCAAACCTGGAGAAAAGGAACAATGCTGGAGGTATCAAGTACTTGATTCAAAGACACAGTACAGAGCCACAGGAACAAATCCAGCACGTGGGTGCCACAGAGGTAGACACATAGACCAACAGGACAAAAAGAGAACAGAGAACCCAGAAGCAAATCCATACACCCATGCTATACCCCCATGCCCATATACCCATGCCAACTGATTCTCAGCAGAGATGCCAAAAACATACCTTGTAGAAAGGACAGCCTCTTCAGCAAAAAATGCCAGTAAAACCAGACATCCATACATAGAAGATCGAAATCAGATCTCTATATCTCATCCTGCCTAAAAATCAACTCTAAATGGATCAACGACCTTAATGTAAGACCTGAAATTCTGAAACTACCAAAGGAAAACGGAGGAAACACTTTGAGATATTTGCACAGGTAGTGATTTTCTGAATAGAACTCTAAAAGATGAGGAATTAAAGCAAAAAATGACAGTTCAGATTATATT
Organism: Geosciurus inauris; assembly: GCA_004024805.1. Classification (NCBI taxonomy): domain Eukaryota; kingdom Metazoa; phylum Chordata; class Mammalia; order Rodentia; family Sciuridae; genus Geosciurus; species Geosciurus inauris. Next base: position 17,955 of record PVHX01011793.1, read on the forward strand.
AAGTTACAAAGTTTCTGCACAGCTAAGGAAACAAAACAAAGCAAAGAGACAAGTTACAGAAAGGGAGAAGACATTTGTCAACTATTCATCTGACAGAGGGTTAATAGCTATCATATATAAAGAATTCAAAAAACTTAACAAAATTAATTGAATTAAAAAATGGACAAAGGATTTGAAAAGACACTTCTCAAAAGAACAAATACAAACAGCATGTAAATATGTGAAAAGTGCTCAAGATCATTAGCTATCAAGGAAATGCAAATTAAGCCGGGCACAGTGGCTCAAGCCTGTAATCCCAGCACTTAGGGAGGCTGAGACAGGAGAATCATGAGTTCAAAGTCAGCCTCAGCAATGGCGAGGTGCTAAGCAACTCAGTGAGACCCTGTCTCTACATAAAACACAAAATAGGGCTGGGGATGTGGCTCAGTGGTTGAGTACCCCTGAGTTCAATCCCCAGTACCAAAAAAAAAAAAAAGAAAATGCAAATTAATACTACAATGAGATTCTGTCTCAACCCAGCCAAAATTTCTCTTATTCAATAAAAAAATAAGTAACAAATGCTGGTGAGGATTCAGGGAAAAAGGAACCCTTACAGAAGTATAACTTAGTACAGCTATGATGGAGAATGGTGTGGAGGTTCCTCAAAAGATAAAAAATAGAAAGAAAGGAAAGAGAAACATAAAACTGAAAATAGATCTACCACACAATTCAGCTTCTGGGAATCCTCTTCTGTGTATATATCCAAAGAAAGTGAAGTCAAGATCCAAGAAGATACCCATATGCCCATATTTATTGTGATGCTATTCACAATAGCTAAGATATGGAAGGAGACTAGCTGCCCATCAACAGACGAATGGGTAAAGACAATATGGCACATAAACACAGCAGATTATTAATCATCCATAAAGAAGGATGAAATCCTGTCATCTGCAGAAAAATGAATGGAACCGGTGTATATTATGTTAGGTGAAATAAGCCAGACAGAGAAAGACAAGTTTCACATATTCTTTCTCAGGTGTGGGGAAAAAAAACAAAGCAAAACAAAACAAAGGCCACAGGAAAGCTGAAGAGGGATTACTAGTGAATGGGAAGGGGGAGGTGGGACAAGAAGGGTGGATGGGCATGATCAGTGAGTGATCTATGTAGGTATATGAAAAACCCACAGCAAATCCCACTGCTCTGTACAACTGATAGTGTGAACAATAATGATTTTAAAAGTATAATTTTACAGAATACAGTGCCATAACCGTATTGGAATATTAACTTTATTTTTTAAATTAGAAATAACTAGAGATTCACAGGAAGTTGCAAAAATAATATAGACTCTCATAAGTCTTTCTTCCTTTTTCTCCCAGTAGTGAAAATTCAGCTGAATGTAGATAATGTCAAATCCAAGAATTGACCTTGGTGTAATTCTGCTAACTAGACTATATTCTATCCCACCAAGTTTCCACCAGTTTTTACAGGCACTCGTGTGTGCGTGTGCATGGCTGTGTGCATATGTGTGTCTGTACTCATATGTGTGTGTGATTATATGTGTATTTTGTGTGTATATATGTGCTTTGTGTGCATTTGTGTGAGCTGATGTGCATTAGTGTGAGTGCATTTGTGTTTACACGTGTTATTTCTGTGTGTGTCTCTGTGTGCAGTTATTTGTATCCTGGTCCCATGTGTGACAACACCCAATCAAGGTACAGAACCGTTCTGCTACCATGAGGGCAGTTTCTTGTGCTACCCAGGAGTTGCACTCAGCCCTCCTGGCTCTGTCCCTTGGCATCCACTAAATATTCCACTCCAATTTAATTTGAACCATCTGTTTGGCACACCACCCTGGCTTGGACTTGGTCAATGAACAGTCTCAGGCTGATTTTTCTTGGCTTCAAGATAAATTAAACATTAAGGAAAAATCAAAGTGAAACACAGTGACCTTCCAGCAAACTGAAGAAAGTAATTCATTTACTTTGTGGCTCTTTTCTTATTTTTTTCATGGAATGAATTTTGTTTGATCTGTTCTGTAAGTTCAGAATGTAGGAGCTCCTCAAAGACAACATGAAGGGAAAGGTCAATTTATAGAAAAAATAACATGACTACTTCATTTAAATTACAAACAAATATATTCTGCCAAAGTTTAGCAAAACTCCTCTTACAAATGGTGAAAAAAATCAGTTCTAAGGAGATTTTCATAATGCCATGACTCTCCTAGTGTTTGCAGAATCTTTAAATCTCATCTATCCTGCGTCTCTTTTTCATTCAATCAGTTCATATAATTTTTCAATAATTACATGACAAGTTCCCAAGGGAAGTTTTATGCATAGATGAAAGAACAGAAATGACACCAGACATTTGGATGCTTGAAATTGAATAGAGAGTTTGTAAAATGCCATCATTCTACTATTTGGCACGTTTGCATTTGTAAAATGTAGTCATTGTATTCATGTGTACATATACAACAATAATGTATATTGCATATTATCATCTACATATATTGATGTTAAAACTGTGTTATATAGCTATTATGTTAAATAGAATTAAATTATTGTGTAGTATACATAACTGTGTATGACATATAGCAAAGTATATAATTCATTATTATATGTAGTATATTTTGTTGTTATGTCTGGTATTCATTATCATTATTTATCATATTTTTAAATTTATATGTAAATCATATACTATACATGTGTGTATATGTGTGTACATATACATATATATGTGTGTGTGTGTGAGTGTGTGTAAACACAGTAATTTTGCCATGCATGGACATGAGGACTTCACCCTATGTTTGTGTTTTGCAACCTGTTAAAGGATGCTCAAATAATCAGCTTTGCCATGAACATCTAGATGGCCCTTCACCGAGACCAGACCTTGCATGGTCAGACCACCCCTTTCTCAAGACATGGTCTTGAACACCTAGGTGTATTTGATAAATATGCCTGTTCTGAGTTTTGATCTTAAGTTCCTGCAAGGTTGTCTTATTTTTCTTTGGATCCAAGTAATGTTCAATAACAATGCCTATTAGGTGTTCAGTGATAAATAAGTTGGAAAAATAGTTTTAAAAATATTTCTACTAAAACAGAAAACAAATTCAATTTAGATTGTTGGATTGAGACTGGAGGGTTAGCTTAGTGGAAGAACACTTGCCAAGCAGGCACAAAGTCCAGGGTTCAAATCCCACCACAGGGGAGGAAATAAAAAGATTGCTGGGATGCTTTCTTCTGCTAAGTCAGCAAGTCTTTCAGGGCAATTTTAATAGGTAATGACAAATTCATCTTTGTAGATTGTTGCTGTCCTTGGTCCTGAAAAGAGCTCTGTTGGTTACTTCAAAAACTAATAATGCCTAGCAAAAATGTCATATTTGCGCACATTTTCTTATAGAAATGGTTGTTCTTTATAACTGCCCTGGGCTTTAAACTGTGAGCTATTTACTTCATTGCAATTGAACATCTGCCTCAGCCTATAAAATGCCTTTTTAAATTTTTCCTAACAATTTATTTTGGAAATATTCAAATATAAAGACAATTTAAAAGACATGGATAGGAAATACCCATGCAACCAACACCTAAATGGGACTTTTTGATATTTTTTGCTATATATACCTCACCACCTGTCAATCCATCTATGGATCCACCCCCAGTGTATGCATTACAAATGAAACTGTCAGCACTTGTAAGCTCTTTCCCATACGTATCTTCCTATGATGTTCAACATTTCTTTTTAGCTATTTATATTAGAGGACCTTACTTTAAAAAATGTTCCCCATGATTTTACACTCTGCTCTGAATATTAAAATGAAACCCATCTAACACCACTATTGTTAAAGTGTGTTGCTTGGTGAGGTGTCTAGTTGCAATTCCAGACAGAGCTGGCTAAGGTCACCTTGAGTGCTGAGACCAAGTGGTGACCATATAATTCACCATGCCAAGAAGGAAGTCTACAATACTCCTGATGAATTAAGTCCAGTGTATGACAATCTTAGGATTGCAAGAGGCCACATCTCTCCTCTCCACCTGAATGGGGGAGGAGGAGTCCCAACGGACTCCAGGGACTTTATGAGTAACTCCACACCTGCTCTGTAGCCCTGACCTTCCTTTTCTCCAATGAACAATAGATTCTGAACCTAAGTGCTGTCCACCATACATGGAGCCCACATTTCTATTTTAGTATAATAGATGTAGTTTCTTTTGAATCCCTCTCTGGTGTATACACTGGAAGTTTTCATGTTATTATTTTTATATAGGTTCCCAAAGAATTTCCCTTAAAAGTGATGTTTTTCTAATTTGTTGAAAAGTGCTGATTCCTTGTGGTCTACAACAGAAGCAGGCCCCTTGGGAGCCTCACATTGGATGCCAGAAGAGACCCATCTTGCCAGGACACAGGTCCCCAGAAGGGATTTTCAGAAGCTTTCTAGAGTTAATACAGAAATTCACTAAGCTCCATAGCTTTCTCTATCTACCAGGAAATAAAATCAGCCATTTAATGAAGTTCTTGGCCAATACATTTATACATTGGCTCTGAACTATTAATTTTTATGGGGCATCTCAAAAAGAGTACAAGGATTACTTTGTATAAAAGGATTATCTTAATAGCAGGAATACTGTGTAATACCCATTAAATGCTAATGTGTGCCAAACACTAAGAGCCTTTGTGTATTAACCAACTTAATCCTCCTGGCAGCCTTATGAACTGGGTGCTCTTATCATGAACACTCTACTGCTAAAGAAGCTGAGGTCAAGATAATGGAGTAATTTATTTATCCAGAACCCTGGCAAGACCAAGCTGGGGTTTAAGAGTGGGCTGACTCATGCAGTTTGTGCTTAACACAAGATTCTTCTTCTAAACAACTCATATGGAGGACACTTTGGTAAGATAAGGACCTTCAAGTGTATTCTCATACAGTGTACTATTTTATAAGTTTTCAGAATAATCCACTAATCCTCTTTCTCAACCAGCTGTAATGGAGTTGGACTCAGTCTTTGATGTTTGGCTGCTGACCTGTCTCTAAGCTTTGCCTTTCCTCTTCTTTTTGGCCCCATGTCTGGACAGCTTGATAAGAAGGCCTGCCTCCTCTCTCCCATTGGGGGAAAAAGTAAACCTCCTGCAAATGATACCTTTTCCTCAGTCCCATCCCAACCCACTCCTTTGGTTTGCCCACTGTGTTAGTCAGGGTTCTCCATTGAGATAGGACCAACAGGAGATTAGATAGAGAGATGGATAGATAGATAGATAGATAGATAGATAGATAGATAGATAGATAGAATGATAGATAGATAGACAGACAGATAGATAGATTGATAGACAGGCAGGGAGAGAGACAGGAAGACAGAGGAGAGGAGATTTACCAGGGGAATTGGCTCATGCTATCATGGAGGTGAGCAGTCTTAATACACACCAGTCTTAATACAATGGAGCCATGGGTGCTGGTAACTCAGTCAAAATCCAAAGGCCGGAGAGCCAGAGAAGCCCACTGTGTGCCTCTCGGGCTGAAAGACTGAGAACTATAGGATCTCTTATATGAGCCTACAGCTTGAGAGCCTGGAGCTCTGATATCCAAAGCAGAAGAAGGGAGTCCCAGATCCAAGAGAAAGAAGGCAAACTTGCCTCTCCTTCAATTTTCTGTTCTATCCAGGACCCCAGCTGATTTAGAAGGTACAGCCTGCACTGAGAACAGATCCTTCCCTCTCAGTCCACTGACCCACAGGCCAGCTCCTCTGAAAATACCTTCAAGGTTCATCCAAAAGTAGCACTTCTCCAGTTCCCCAGGAATTCCTTAATCACGTCAAATTGATGCCTGAAAGTGACCATAGTATGTAGCCAGTCCAGACCTGCTTGTGCTGCCCACATGTGCCCAGAAATCCTTACGTGGACAAGTTTTCTCTCAAATTGACTCAGTGTGTGGGGTCATGAGCACCAGCACTCAAGCCAAATTTTAGGTGGGGATATCATTTCAACTCTGTGGGATGTTCCCAAAACATGTCAAGAGCCTTGGTTTGGCAAATTTTTAGGTCTTTATTATTCTATCTTTTATAATTATGTAAGAAAAGAATCAAGATGGATGAACATAAGGACATAAAATTTATTTTCCCAAGATTGATCTTCATTATGTAAAATCCAAACTCAAGATGGAGTCACTCTGGCTCAGGCCTGCATGTATCAGCTAACCTGCTCTTTGTGCTTCTGTGATTAATGCTTTGCTATGCTTGCTTCTCACAGATGGGGTAGGGGGGGAACCCCAGGATGCCAGACCCCCTGGCCAGTTACCTAAAGTTCCAGGAACTGAAAGGGGACATAGGAGGCGCTGTCATGGTTGAACTGTAAATAACTATAGATTGAATATCAGCCAAATCCTGTTTTCCTGAGTCGTGTAGCTGCCCACCTATAATAACCTCTGAAACCCTCACTTCGGGGTCACTCTCTGAAGGAAAGGAGAGCTGACCCCAATCAATTGGCCTGTGTGCCTATTTCTTCAATAAACTTTGCTGCTTCTGCAGAGTTGTCTGGGCTGCACTTCTTGGGGAGAGTGCGGGTGGGATGCAACAATTATAATTTTCTCCACATTGCCTTTTATGACTATATTATTTCAACACCTATGTACCATAAATCTTTCAATCTCTTTACTATGTTTTCATCTGCAGATTGCTCCACACCCCTGGCATAGAGGTGAAGGATAGTGAGCAAGCACATCTTGCCTTGACCCAAGTGGGTGTCCTGGTCACTAGAAGACCAAAGCTCACAAGCTGAAGGGCTTGTAAGTGGAAAACACCTGCAAATTCTTTATGCTAAAGGACTCTGTAATGTATAGCAAGTGACACTTTCTAAAGCAAATAGCAAGAAATGTGTCATGGGTAATCTCTAATCTCATTAAATTTCTTTATCTGCAATACAATTCAGTAGCATTGGGATCTTTCCAACTTGAAACCCACCCAGAACTGCAGCCTTGGGTGACTGCCTGCTCTGTACTTAATTTGGGCATTAAAGCCAAGGTTGTTGATTCTCCTTCAAAAACCCAATTAGAGAGGCTCCAAGTTGTAGCTGGATACATGGTCTCTCATCAGAGAACTTGACTCAGCTTCTTTTGCAGGTAGTTGTGACCACGGGCCTTCATGTGTCTGATGGATTCAAGCAGCAGGACAGAACTTGCCCTCCATGTCCCTTTCCTTTATCATGGCTACAGGAAAAATGCACAGGACAATCCAGGATATGATGGGGCAGCACCTGGTCCCTGAACTACCTCATGGAACACAACCACCCACCCTGTGTTCCCAACCTGCCTCCAGGACCACCCAGACTACTCGGCACTATTGGGCAGGAATCATCCAAAGCTGCTAGTCCTTTGGGCTTCCCACCCTGTAAATAGCAACTACTGCCCCTGGTGGTTCAAGCCATATTTGGGGAAATTGACTTTTCTTCACACATTTGGTCAAATTACATATTAGACACACATCCCCTTTATCTCATGCCTTAATGGCTTCAAGATCTCTTAACTGATCTCTTTATTCCTGTGGATACCTTCCCATCCCAAATTCATTTTCCACTTGGCAGTCAGAGAAATCTTTCTTAGAAATCCAAATTCAATTGTTACCCTCTGGTAAAAGCCCCTCTGATAGTTTGGCATTTTACTGTAAATGAATCTAAATAACTTACCCTAGTTTATATTTGTGTAATCTTTTTATATGCCAAAAATATATGAGAAGACTAATTATAGCTAATTGGTTTATAAATGCAGCATTCAATTGACTAAGGATGATGAACTTTAGAAATTAGGTTTCCTTAAGCCTTTAAGTTCTAATTGTACATCTGATTATACTGTTACTGAATCAAACAAAATAAAACAAGCACATCCTGATAACCATTGTTATTGTCACTATTAATATTAAACTAGCTTAAGTCTGACTAAACTTAAATAATTTATATCATTTGCAGATTTACTTGATTGAATTTCCTTAGATATGTTAATGACATTTATAAGATTAATAGTCTGCATTCACTTTAAATATTTCCACTAGCTGACTAGGCAAGTTTTATTTATCATAATAAGTAAAACTATTTGAGAACTTGCCCTCATGTGCCTAGTACCGATGGCAGCAGCAAAGTATAGCCCACAGGCCACACCTACCTGCTGCCTGTGTATCTAAATAAAGTTTAATTGAAACACTAACACACACACTTACTTATGTGTTATCTATAGCTGCTTTTGTGTTGCAATGGAGATCTGAGTAGTTGTAACATAAACGATATAACCCATAAAGCAAATATTTACTATCTGACCCTTCATAGAAGAATTTGTCAATTCTTGCTCTAGGTATTAAAACGTTACACATAACAAATCTCAAATTGTCCTAAATATTGTTTTACTTTTTACAAAGTAAATCAAACACTCTTAATGCTACTTAACATAAAATAACAAGTCTAAGATCTTGGCACATGTTGATCTTTTTCCAAAAGTGTATTACAAAACTTTGTAAACATACGGAGCAGTTAATGATTTGTGGTGGTCACCAGTATTCCACAGCACTCACAGTCTTGCTGTCTTTGTTTTATCATATATGGAGCCAACCCTCCATCTTTTTAACATTCCATTGGTTTCTTTTCCTTGGATGCATTTCAAAGTTACAGATTAGAGTATTTCACACTAAAGAGTCAGATACATCCCTTCAGGCTATTTCCTCTGTCCAGAATTCTCCTCTTCTATACGTGCATTTGCCTGACTGGCTCCTTCTCATTGCTCAAGTCTCCTCTTCAATGTTACTCCCTCAGAGAGAACCTTCCTCCGCTTGCCACCAGAGGCAGTCCCCTGTCTTGCTACCTTGCTGCCCACTTTCCTTTTCCCTTTCGGGTTGTGCATTGGTTTCCCAGTTTCTCTGGGCGCACCCCCTTGTGAGCACCTTCTCTGCATCATTCTCGGGTGCACTGCCACAACCTGAAACACTGCCTGAGACAGAACAGATGCATGGAGCAGTCTCCTTGAATGATGGATGGAGCAAATGCATGAGTGAGCTGGTGATTTGCATTTATCTGACAGAACAATGGTCCAGTATTTATTTGAAATAATTTCTCAGCAAAACAACAAAGGTTGACCCGAATAATCCGTCTGAATGTCAGATCTGTCTGAACCATGTCTGTTAAAGGCACTGGAATTGCGGGAAAATGTCCACAGTGGGAAAGCAATTGTCTCCTTGCCTGGACTGTCTTAGAGGGGAGTTTGTCTTTAAGACAGCTGTCACAAGCCTAGGATCCTTATCTGGGCTCCACCTGCTAGCCCGACATCCTTTGTCCAAGTGGGTGCAGGCCTTTGAAATGGAAATGCAGGTGGGCCACAGGCTTTCTGTGTGATTGCTGCAACTTGAATGATAAGTAGTGCCAATTAAAACACTATCACACCCTGCCAGGGAAATGTTAATAAGACAGACAGGACAGAGATGTGCACAACAAGCCATATGTCTGCTGTTTCAGATCCTGTTAGCATTTGTGGGAAAACGAGATTAGAATTTTGCAATTTAAGCAACACTCATCAGTACAGTTGAAAACAAATACTAGCATTTTTTTAAAAAAAGTACCTGAAAATCAATAGCTGGGTATTGGGTATAGTTTGGGAGGCCTGTGAGTGTGTTCTTAAAGAACTGTGAAGTCACATCTCCCAAAGGAAAAGAATCTAGAATTCTAGAACTGATGGAATTTTAAACCCTTGGCTACTTACCTCTTCTCTGTTCTGAGACATCTTCAGGGATGCAATGCCCAGCCACATCCACTATTCACGCTGGTGAGATGGTGCTCCTAGAGGTTCAGGTGGTGCTCACTGAACACTATTTGGGGTAGACTGTCACCAACTGCTTGGGAAGGACAATGCACAGGCACGGCTGAACGTCTGAAGGGTGTCACTTTGGGAAGTGTTAGGAGCAAGCCGTTATTTTCTGAGTGAGCAGAGAGAGCATAGCTCCCCGCTCTAGGAAATACCGTAAGTGTCTCAGAAGAATCGAAGCACTCCACCAATAGCATGGGTGTCCCTGGCAAACAAAGCCCTGCTGTGGTATCGCCTGAATGGCAACATAAAATGAGAGCTAAATAGGATTTTGTTTGAGCAACTACAAGAGAATTATTTAAAAAATTACCACAGGGATGGGATTGTAGCTCAGTGGTAGAGTGCTTGCCTTGCATGCGTGAGGTACTGGGTTCAATCCTCAGCATCACATAAAAATAAAGATATTTGTGTCCAACTGCAACTAAAAATATGTTTAAAAAAATAAAAATTACCACAGGCCTTTCTCCTAGTAGATGGGTAATAGAACTCCTCTTTTGAGGAAAATCTTCAGAGCGAAATGGAAAATTCCAGGCCTGGGTCAGGGTCTCCATGTGCCGCACGCAAGACTCCACTTCAAGGAAAAGGTGTGTAGGTCTGTTCCATTTGGTTCATCTATGAAATTTCCTAAACTTAAACATAAAGCCTAGTCATAAACCCTTGGGCTGTGGAATAGGGGCCGGGATTTGAAGACAAAAGTGATGATTTGGAATAAACCTAGAGCCAGCTGGGTAAGCCTCAGGCCATGGTCAGTGTCGGCGCAGTTTGGATCTGAAATGTCCCCTAGGAGCTCATGCATTGAAATCTTGGTCCCCAAACCAGCACCAGTCAGAAGTGGGCCTTGGGGAGGTGCCTGGATTGTGAGGGGTGATTTCCTTCAGCAATGGATTCATTCCTTGGTGGAGCCTTAGTTTGGTGAGCTATTGGAAAGTGGTGGACACTTGGGGAAGTGGGACCTGATTGGAGGAAAGAGGTGACTGGTGGCAAGCCCTTGGAGGGAAGACTTTGTCCCTGCTCCTCCCAACCCCCTTCTCTCTCTCTCTTTTCTCTCCTGGTTGTCTGCCCTGAGATGAGTAGACTTGCTCCACATGGGGCCCCTGCCATGATGTTCTGCCAAGCCATGAGCCAAATCACATCTTTCTTCCTTAAGTTGATGACTTCAGGCACTTTGGGACAGCAATGGAAGCTGACTACCAGGTTGGAGGAATAGATGTCTGTGCTTTCCTGGGCTTCCTGTCCCCTGTTCACCAGCCTTGGAGCACTGGCTTTGAGTGTGCATTGGCAAGACAGACTAACAGCAACGCTTACCAAACGCAAGGACTACAAGAGTGGGCTGAGTTCAGAGCTGTAGCCTTAGAGGACCAAGCTGGATTCTCCATCCTCTTTCCCAGATTCATAGTCCTTCAACTGGCTATAGACATGGAAACCAAATAAGAGGAGGCCCACTTTCCTTTGAGGATTTGGGAATAAGAATCAGACAAGACTGCCTTACTGGGCCTCCATGGCAGTTTGTTCCTGCTCCTGCATAGTCACCCTGCAGAGCTTTCTTTATGTATTGTCCTCCTCCAGTGTGGAGGTCCACAGAAGCAGGCGAGGAGCTTCAGTGATCCCTTCCCCTAAACAGAGCTCAGCATTAGAGATTCTCTGCTGAATCAGTGAATATGAACTAGGTGCTACTCTGCAGTAGTATGTGTGGGCTACTTGGAAAAAGCTGCAGGAGAAACAAAAATCCAAGAGGTCATTTGAAGAACACAAAAGTCTTAACTGCATTTGGAGGCTCCCCAGAGCTAGTAAGTGGGAGGGATGCTCTGTGGGTGGTGAAGTCTCTAGCACCCATTACTTATCTGGGGATGTGTAACTGGCTTCTTGCTGCCCCTGGACTTACCCTCTCCTGACCAAGCATATTCTATATCCTTCTAGGCAGTGGGATGGACTGCAGGAAGGTCAACGGATGGACTTCTCAGGGTGCTCCTCTCAAGTGCATTCCCGAGTGCTAAGGAAACATTAGGATGACTAACTCTGAGGGAGTATTGGATTTTTCACAAAGGCCAGGGAGCAATACTGCAGAGCCTGCCTTCTCTGAACTGTGAGCCCCAGCATTCTTCCAGGGACAATACAGCAAATCACCAAGCCATCGATCCTGACTTAGACCTTGCAGGTGTAAGGGGAGGGGAGGCTGTAGTAAGAGTCCATAAGTTATAAAATATAGCCTTAGGCTAGTGCCCCATTCAGCCTGCTCAGAATACCTAATGCAAAACCCCATCCATATCCACATTATTATAAAACAGGCTTTGCTCTTCTCTCCCGTGGGCATCTGGGAGGCCCCATCACCCACACCGCGCTCATGCTGGTTAATCTCCCCTGCACATGGCTCTTTTCAGGTTGTGTCTGTTTTCATGGGAAACGGCGCTACGTGCTCCAGTGTTGCATGTGTTAATAAGTGGGTCACATGAAATTCAAATGACAGAGCTGTCCTAGCAGCTGCGATGGAAGGGCAGTGGTATGAGGACATGCGCTATGGAGGGCTACCTTAGCAGAAATGACTGGCAGCACCACAGAGCACCCAGCTACCCCTCCTTAGCAAGTGCACACATCGTCTACTGTGCTTGTTCAGTGTTCAGTGTTTCAATCTGGACACTTACAGATTCTCAGGAGCAAACAGTTCCTTCCTTTTGCTTTTGGTGTTTGTTTATTCAATTTGTTTTGTATAATGGACGTGATTTCTGACCTTTTACATTCAGCCCCGTCACAGTTACACCTGGCCGGTAGAGGACATTACTGCCTCCCAGCCCCCATGCCAGGGTGCTTCCTGTGCTTTTCCTAATTCAGGCCTTTGTGCTTCCTGGCCTCTCGTGCTCAGATCTTTATACAACTACGGCAGACTGCTCTTGTCATCTACTTTGAGACTCTTTCTGGTTTCTCCAAATAAACTACTCCCCACCCACTCACACATCCAGTCACTGCTGGATTTTCTTCAGAGCCTCATTCATCACTGGAGTAACACCCTGTTTCCTACCTTCCCCCAAAGGCACTGCTCCTGTGCAGGCAGGGAGTGCCTGGCATGCTCCACAGGTGTTTGGGAAAGATGGAGAAAGAGCTGCTGTGGCTCTGTGTCCTCCTGTCTCCAGAGAAACTTCCCGGATGAAGAAGTCTGAATGCTGCCCAGAGACCAAGTATCCATCTGCACTCACCAGTACGGCTGCCTGTTCCTGCTTGTGTCTGGGGAAAGCTGCTGATAAGAAAGCTTTATCTCACTACAAGCAAGGAAAACACAGTGGACTTTGAGGTCCTCAGAATACTTTAGGATACATTTTTGAAACCCTCCTTATGCATGGGAGTGGCCCCACAGAGTTCAACTCAAGGGGAAGTGATAAAGGAACTTAAGGACTTAATCAGATTCTTTTCCCTTTTTATTTCACTCTTTTAAAAATCTTAAAACAAAATGAAAACATTGAAACAAAATTAACCAGGGAGGGGGCATGGGGACAGTAAAGGTGGTGGAATATGATGGTCATCATAGCCCTAACTTTATGTATGACTGCATATATGTTGTGATTGTGTACAACTTACAAGTAGAGAATTGATATGTTATCCTCTATCTATGTACAATGAATCAAATTGCACTCTGTTATCATGTAAGCCTAAATAGAACAAATAAATAAATTAAATATGAAAAAAATAATTATGACATAAAGGTCTTTATTCTTAAAAAAAAAAACAAAACAAAATTAGCCACACAATATCTGTTCCTAGAGTGACAAATCCATGTGAGAACATCTAAAAGTACTTCTTTGCTTGGAGATCAATTTTAATTTCCAGAATCAACCATCAAGGAAGGGAGCCAGCAGAATCCATGAGAACCAACTCCTTTTTCCAGTTCTCTTCAACAGGTGAGTGTTAGCAACATAGTAAAAGTAGACAGACAAGCTCTCCGCACGGGGCCCCCGGTCTCCACTATCCCTAAAGGTAATGGAATCCATCTGATTGTGCTGAATTCCTGTATCTCTAGGGCAGTCTTGGGTTGCCACACTCCTTTTCCTTCCTTGGATATCTTCATTGCAATCTCATAAACAAGGGCTTGCTGTAGATGTAGGAAAACCTGAAACAGCAAGGAAAAGCGATTGTATTTCTTTCTTTTGACTTGACCAGGTGATAGCTTGGTACAGACCTCTGACCACCCTGCTCCCTATTCCAAGGCAGAGAATGGAGTGCACCAGGACTTTTCTTCCACCATTGACACTTGTGTTTGCGTCTAAGTTATTTTTTCATTATTGTACGAATTTAAATTTCTGAATAGCTTTAGGTTTATAGAGAAGTTACCTGGTACAGAGAATTGTCTGTGATGAAAGTGTCTTAGAACTAGACAGCAGTGACGTTCCCCTGACATTCTGAATACATTAGAATGATACGATGATACCACATCATAAACTTTAAAATGGTTACTGCCTTTTATCTATTTTTTGTATTAACTACCTTACTAAAAATCATATGCAATTAAAGCATTTTCATCTGTCAATCCATCATCTACGTATGGTAAGTTGCCCCTTCATATCCAGTTCTTCTGTTTCTTTTACTCCTTGCTTTGCATTAGTGGGAGCTTCTGGGATGCCGGTAAATAACGTGCCTGATGCAAGACTTTTCCTTCCTCTTTAGTATTTAGAGGGAAATTCTTCCATTGTTCCTGCCTCATGGCTCCTCCAAGGCATTTTTAGAGGTGACTTTTATTGCTCATTTGATTCCTTCCTTAGTCATTGATCTGTCATTGATTTTCACTGATCTTCATATTGAGTCATTGGTCTTCACTGATCAATTGACTCACCTTGAATCCGATTTGAACCCATCTGTGAGCTTTAAAGATTATATTACACCTTACCCCACAACTTTGTATCTTTTCACTATGTTGCTCATATTTATATCCTTTCAATTTCATTGGATTTATATCATTGGAATGTTGACTCCATTTCTTTAAAATTCGAAAACAGCAGGTGTGTTTCTTTCAAATACTACATAAAATACTTTTAATTCTGTTGGGTTTTTATTTAAAGAATCTTAATTCACTGTAAAGTATGATTTGGTTAATGCATTTTTTACATCCATGCCACTTTCAAAACTGAGGGAACATGAGCGACTTGGCTCTGATACCCTACAGCCTGGACGTTGGTGAACTGCTTCACTGCTGTGCTGCGAGGCCAGCACACACATCACCGGAAGCGTCTGCAGGATTTCCTGGATAAGCAGGAATTTGTAAAAAGGAACCAGACGCAGAGTCATCTTCTCACAGGAGCCTGGATGGTCCAGACGCTGCTCCTCGTTTCTTCCTTCCACTTTCCACTCCAAGGTGGGCAGTGGAAGCAGCTGGCCCTCAGGTCCTCAAAGGTCTCCAGGATGCTCTTAGCCAGGCAGAAACATCACCGCTGGAAGGACACTGCCCATGGCCGCCTCCACCCTCACAGGCTGGGGGCTGCAGTGTTGGACCTTTCTGCCTGTACCCTCGACGCCTGCCCTTTCCCTCCCCCATGCCCAGCTGACAGACCACTGAGGCACCACTCACATACTCACAGTTTCTTTGTGTTGGAACATTCAGAATCTTCTCTACTGGCTATTTTGGCATATGTGGTCATTTGCTGTCTACTGTAGTTATCCTACTGAAAGAGATTATCCTAGCAGTTATCACAGGGTAGGCCCAGTGTCCTTCACAGGTGCCTCAGGAGCCCCCAGTGGGTGCTGTAGGGGGTTGGCAGGTTCCTAGGGAGGCCTCAGGACATGATGGCAAACCTGACTGGGTGCCAGTCATGGGGGGGCAGTGTGAGTGTATAATAGGGAGTGTGCACATGTGTACTATATGTGAATTATGAGTGTGTGAGCATGGTGTCATGTATGTGGGTGGTGTGCATATGTTTATATGCATGTGAGTGCATGCCTGAGTCTAGATATGGCATGAGTGAGTTTGGGTATGTGTGTCAGTACATGTGTGTGAATGTGTGCATGAGTGTCGTGAATGTGTGTGGTAGGAGTGGGGACTGTACAAGAGTGTGGACTGTACATGCGGTGGACATGGTGGGGGTGTGAGCCTCATACTTGGATGGAAACAGACCCAATGGTGCCATCGAGCTCTCAGCTGCTGTGCCTTGGCTGGGGCTCTGTCTGAGTCTGAATCTGTATATCATTTAACTAATTGTCTTGCTTTCCTTAGCGGAGGCTTGGACAAAAGCTTAATGGAGGGATATTGGGGACACTTTCCAATGTGCCCAGAGGATTGGTGTCCTCCCCTTCAGCTGAATCCAGCCCTGTGTATAGCACCTGGTTGGGAAACCGTCCTCTTCTGCATGAGGTGGGCCAAGAGGTCCTGAGGGCTGGGTGAGGGTTGTCTTTAGAGGTTGGTTCTGGATCTGCTCAACTGTACATGCTGAGGATGGCTGAAACCTACCACGGCAAGCCCACCCAACTTTGCCCAATGGGTTTAAGCTGAGTGAAGGCTGCAACAGCTTCCGTCAGACCTGCGCCATGAAGAGACATGCTCAGGGGAGCAGCCCTGCACTGCCCTGGGTAGCTCCAGCTCACCTTCCTGGGGGGTTCTCCCACAATGAGCAGATGCAGCACTTTGCTCTATTATCCATGTAGGATTAAAGGTAGAAAAGCAAATACCAGATAGGGTATGTTTACTTTGAAGGGTTGTTCTGTTGTTTTTCCTGACAATAGTAAGACAGCAATGTTCAGATTCTCTAGAAAAAACACATAGAACATTCCAGAAAGACCCAGTAAACTCTATTTTACCTATGCTCTCAGAGTAATCTAAGGAGTTTTCAATTATGCATAAAGATCCTATAGGAAAAAACACTCGGCCAGGGAAATCTGGATTTCTGTTTCAGCTTCATCAAGTATTACTTATGCTCTTGGAGGAGTCATTTGTCCTCTTGGTTCCTCTGTCACTTGGGCCGCATTTTCCTGAGAACCCAAGATTCACATAGAAAAATCGACAGTGTGGTGCTGGTGCAATGCGGTGTTCCACCTGTGTGCAATGCGGCAGACAGCACTCCTGCGGGGCAGGTAGCAGAGTGCTTGGGCCTGAAAGAGCAGAGCTCTTGAGAGTCCTGGGGAAACCTGCATCATGCACGGATGGACCTCTTGGGATAGTGCTGCATTTCATTCCACCTTTATTACCTCTGCCTGCTCATGTGTCTCTAAAATTACCCTTAGCAATTCTAGTGATTTATTGGCAAGAAAGGTTAATGGCAGGCGATTTTCAGTGACCACAGGGTATCATAAAATGCATTTTCTGTGAATTCAGACTGACCATCGGAGGTAAGACAAATGTCTGCCAATTTCTTCAAATGCATATTTCAAGGAACTTGAAACTTTAGCCCCAGTTGTTTTAGGCCTAGTTGGGAGGTACACATGTCCGCGCACTTGTATGTGACAGTAGTACACAAAATACATTTTTCAAAGAACTAGAAATGCACAACTATTTGGTTCTCATATAATTTAGAAGACTGGTTTCTCCAGGCAAAAAGCAAGGTCATTCCTAGCGCCACCTCTGAGCAGCAGAAAGCACCCTTGCATGTTTTTCTGGGAGCTCATTCCTGGGGTCTGGCTGCCTGGGGAAGAGAGGGATTCTATAGTTGCTTCCACTTTTTTGCAGGTGAAAAGCAACTCAAATGATGCCTGATGAGTGAAATTGATTTTTAAGCAAATCTTGAATAGTGTTGAGAAAGGGCAAAAGTAAGTGGCAGACTGTAGTTACAGAGCATGAACTGCAACTTTATCACCGGTGTTGTCCTCTTCTTCCTCCAAGTTATTACTTGAATAAAATATTAAAAGTGGCATTTTTAGTCAAGAGTTGCATGAATTTTATGACTTTTATTATTCTCTTTGCTTTTCATATTTGTTGGCAGACAAAGAAGAGAAAAGGGAAAGAGCTAGCCAGAACAGCATTGGCACAATTGCCAGATGCGGGTCACAGTCGTTAAATGCAACAAAACCCAGACATAACTAGCAAATGTATCTACAAGTAGCTGCTCTTTACCAGAATTTGATGGTTACTATGGACTGAATGTGTATGTCTGCTTCAAATTTATGGTGTCCTTATTAAAGAGGCCCCAGAGTTCCTTGCCCCCTGCACCATCTAAAGACGTAGGAAAAAGTGACCATCTATGAACAAGAAATGGGTTCTCACCCAGCCCTACCATGCTGGCACCCTGATCTCAAACTCCTGGCCTCTAGAGCAGTAATAAATAAATCTCTGTTATTGACAAGCCGTCTGATCTATGGAATTCTTAGCTGATCTAGACTAAGGCACAGGTAAACTTTCAAAGATATGGATTCCTTGAGGTCAACGCTGAACTATGGAACCAAATTCCCTAGAAGATAGATTATGGGGTGCTCTATTTCTAAAAGGGGATTTTTTTAGACTAACAGAGTTTAGAAACTGCTTTGTGAACTATAGCTGGGGCCACCCTGGTATTGAGAGAGTGCATTTGCACCTGTGCGTTGGTCCCAGCCCATCCATAGGAGCAGGTACCAGTCCCTCAACCCCCACCTTACAATGAAGAAGAGGGATGTAGGGGAGCTGATGGTATCACAGGGGCCGGCGAGGTCCAACGTGCTCTTGACCTCTCTCATCTGCTTCTTCTCTGAAAATAAGGGGTCACAGGCCTATATCACAGGGGTATTCCAAGGCACAGGTGGTGAGACCCCACTGAGAAATAAATGCCTCCAAGTAGGTCAATGAAAGACTGTGAGCTGTTCTTCCTCCAAGCAGAGAAGAGACCAAATAATTAGTAACATATAAGCACTGCTATTTATCTGCGATACTGTAGATTTTACAAGCTCTCTATAAATGCGAATTTGCTTTCTCTTCTTCTTCAGTAAAATCCTGGCCTATTTTTCCTGTTTTGCCTTTTGGAGCCAATATGGCAAAGATTGTTTTATAAAATGTCTTCCTAAATTATTGAATCCTTTTCCTTCCAAACATGTAAAACCATCAAACAAAATAAAATACATTTTGATGTGAGTTAACTGTTTCTTTAACATTAGCAGCTCACCTATTTTGTTGCTTATTCCATTTTAGAAAATGTTCCATGCCAGCATGAGAATGGTCTGCAACTGGATGCTATAAAATAAGGACATTTTAAAGTGCTGGGTCAAGAAAATCTCCAGTTTGGCTCCCAGCCCATCCTGTGTCCTTTCAGATGACATTTCTCTATAGACACAAGTGCACTTGCTCCCGGGCTCTTTCTTTCCTACCTCCTTAGGATTCTGTCTCATTGCAAAATGAGACCAGGACCACCCAACATGCAACCATGGAGCATTCTGGAAACCTCATTGCTCTGATTTATTTGCTTTCTTTCCATTGAGTCACTGAACCAAAACTCTCAAATATATTGCTGCTGGCAGTAGATATGACAGAGTTAGAGGTCCAAGTCACTTGTACAACCCTCCTGGGGAAATTTTGAAAATCTGTCAAAGCTAGGTTTCTGCAAGCAATCGGAGTTGCTGTACATCATACTTTTATTTCTGCCAAAGTTTCAAGCTTGACATGATTGAAGTTTCTGTGTTTCTCCATGTTTCCCCTAAACGCAGCATTACCACCTAAGTTCACCTGTTTTGTGGGAGAGCATAATACAATTTGTAGATTTTCTTCTCATTTCCATGGCATCCCAGACAGATAAAGCTCTAATTTGCAGCTACCAAAAGGTTTTAAAATATTTGTTTTACTAAAGATTTAAGTTTGGCCTTTTATGAGCATGTCCACCTTGGGTGGTATCACAGAAGGGTCTCGGCTGTAAGGGTGGCAAAAGATAAATGCTGCAGGCCCTGCTTAGGATCTGACCTCTGGGGCCTCCCTGATGCTGTCTTCTGATCACAAAGGTAGCAAAGCACCATGGCAGAAGTCGGTGCTGTTGTCTGCTACCCCAGATCTAACGCCAACCTTACACCTGGAATAGTAGCCAAAATACATAAATCTTCAACAACTGGGCCATCCTCAAAGTTCAGACTGAATTGCTCTGAAATCTCCCTAATAAAAAATTTAAAGACAAAGAACATTTCTCTTTACCCTCCCTTTTCATCTGAGTGTAGGCCCATCTCTTTCCCTCACTAACCACATCTCAGCAGAGGAGGTTCACCTTCCTGATTCCCATCTACTGCTCGACACTAGGAAATCTGGTTGGGCCACTCAGGACCTGAGGAGCACAGCCAACTCAGTGTCTATTCCAGATGCAACACCTCTTAAACACATCTTGATGCCTTTAAGCTCAGCCATACACTAACCCAGTGTCAGCACCTCCTCACAGATTTAGATCAGAAACGTTAAGGAATGTGGCTACAGGCAGCTCAGGGCTGTTTGTATTCAAACCCCATAAATGCAATGAAACTTGGGAGGAAGAATAAAAGCACAGAAGATCACCTGTGAAAAACTCCCTGTCAATTTTGGGAGACCAACAAGATAGGTGTTGGCACCACAGAGAGGTAGGGGGAAAGCATGACTTTTTCCTTGAAGTTTACCTTTAACCGAAGCCAGCGCTCTTCATGATAGAGCCAAGTGTTCTGGGGTGGCCTAAGTGGAAAAGGTGACCACCTTTAACAAAACATGTTGATAAAGCCCATCCTTGCCTTGGGGAGATGCACATGCGAATCAGGGTGAGATGGGGGTGCTAACGCTCACGGCTTATCTCACGCTCACAGGGGATCTGCTGCAGCCTGGGAGCTTTCCAGCCTGGCTCTCCTGCCTGCAGTCAGAAAATGCCTGACGTGTCATTGAGTGCGGCGAGTCCTACAGATAGGAAACTTGAGAAGATGGCTCTCCTGGCACATGAGGAAAGGCTGGCAGCAAAGGCAGCCTTCCCCCACCAGCACTGCGGACGCCTGGAGGCTGAGAGGCCTCCTAGACAGCAAAGCGAAGGCTGTCCTGGGCACTGCGGGGTGCTGGCAGTGCCCTTGGCCTGCACCCACCAGATGCCATAGCACCACTCCTTCCTGCGAGGACAATCCAAGGTGTCTTCAGGTATCAGCAGTGTCCCCAGGGAATAGGGCATCCTGCTGTGTGAGAAGCACTGGTGTGGAGCACCATGCACAGGGAAGTGACTTCCAGGCTGTCGTCCCTGCGGGTGACAACAGGTGTTGCAACAAAGCTACCTGGTGCTGTGGTTCTAGGCAAGACAGAGGCCAGTGACGCCATCCAGGACACGGCTCCTGGTGTCCTGTTAGGAGATGAAGCAGGTTACTGGTCAAATCTGATGCTGGTAGATGCTACTGAACTTGTTGATGGGCTCAAAACACCATGTGAAGGAAAGAGGGGAACCAATGATTAGACGTCAATGTCATGACTTATCCCAGTGGCTCCCAGATGCCTGCTTTTAGAATTGGACTAAGCTGGCTTTGTAAGAAATGTCTAGGGAGCTTGTTAAAATGGTAAATCTGAGCCTCATACCTGGAAACCAATATATTAGGCCTGGTGAGTGGCCCAGGAGACTCTTTCTAGGATATTTCTCTGGTGATTCTGAAATGAAGTTGCTGTCGGGTCCCCGTCATATACCATGGGAGTTACGAGATGGAGACCTCCAGGGAGTGTCCCTTTGTATCTCTCCATCTGTGCAGGAGCAGCCATGGCAGCCTTGGTTATTTCTGAGATACAGAACTTCTTACTTTGTTTTTCATGAGCCTTTATTTCAGGATAAATGTTCTTTATTAGAACATTGGCAATTTCATAACTGGAAAAGCTTAAAAGAAACAAAAAGCTTAAAATAGAGTAAATATGATGTATTTGGCACTCTTCCAGCTACCAGCTCAGTGTGGACAGAACAGGGCGGCTCTAGGGCAGAGTCCATTAAAGAATTCATGGTATGAGGCTGCTTGCTGGTGTTTATATGCTGAGAGCCTTTGTTTTACTTTTTGAGAAGTAAGCCTTTATTGCGGCAAACCACTGAGATACTGAGGTCGTCTGACACAGGGATGGACCCACCGTAGCTAACACAACTACTCCATGCAGAAGGCATCAGATCATTCTTCCTTTCTTCCTTTTCCTTTAACCAACAATGTTGGTTATTTTTTAATGCTCACAGCAAGGGTCTTTTTCGTGATAAGGAAATAGGAGTTACATCTTTCCAATCTTTCTTTTTTCTGCTAAATATCGTTTATTAAAGTACAGTTTATCCTCTCTGTTTCTTTGGCTGCATCTGAAAGTTTTGGAATGTGGTACTCTTGGAGTCATGCCAGTCTAAATGGGCCCCATGCAATTTCCTCTTTGCCTTGAGTCGCCTACTATTTACGTTTCCAGCTTTATGAAATCTCATTGTTATTTTTGTTGACTCAGCCACACTGCTTTCAAGCGAGTGGAAGTTGCCCATGTGTTAGTATGTAAGTAAGATAGTCCATACTAGTAAATATTTTAATACATTATGAAGTCTAATAGTGTACAGTAATGTTCTGACCAAATGTCATGTGTGTTTGCAAAGAATATGCATTCTGGTTTAGATTTCATACCTTCACACACAACTAAGAACTCCAAACGTTTTGAATTTAAATTTATTTTTAGTTGAAACAAAACAAAAAAGTACATATTTTAAAACATATGACTTAAGATCCTGAACTGAAGTTTACTTATTCCTGAAAGAAAGTAGTTTGAGTGTGAAAGAGCTCATCTAAAGGAGATTTATGTGGACATCGAAGGCACACTTGTGCCCCTGGAATGCACGGAAGCTATGGCTGTGTGTCTTTCAAGAAGGTCCCATTCCTTGGAATGAAGAGGTTCCCACATTGAATGGAATTCCTTTCTTCCGCACTGTCCACTGCACAGAGCAGTCAGTTCCCCACCCCCAGAGTGAGCTGCAGCTGGGAGCACATTTCTGATCGTGAAGAGTGGACGGAAGGAAAGGCTCCTCCGGGGAGCGTGCCTCTGTGGTGCTCTCCCTGCTTCTCTCCTCTGCAATGTTGAGAGGGAGACTGTGCGGGAACACAGGTGCCCAGGATCCTAGTGAGAGGGCAGGCACCCCAGCCCCAGCATGGAGGGCAGGCAGCCTGACAGGAGTGAGACCTGTCCCAAGAATAGAAAAACACCTAGTGCATCATTGTCCCTGCTGCCTGATCTAGCCTGTCCTGAATGACTCTTCCATTTTGAAAATGAGGATCTTCATAATGAATTGATGCAGTGTTGCCTTGGAGGCCAAGTGCACAACCAAGAAATCCACCCGTGGCTCTCGAAGGCATGAACTGTGGCTTGGGGGTAGGCGCGGCTGTGGACATGGCCAGTGTGATCCACAGACATGAACCCAGCAGCTCACAGCGAGCTGCTGCTGAGTCTGGAGGACACACAGGCACTTACAGAACCAAAGGACTGGAAGCTTGAGATGTTTGCAGATAGCCGCAGACCTCTCCAGCCCTGGATGTCTATAGAGACCCAGGCTCTGGACTCCAGAAGGTATTTTCAGGAAGAAGGAATACCCTGAGGGAACAATTCACATTGGATTCACCCCAGCGAAGCCGAGGAACTGAGATCTCAGCTCTCAATCTTCGACATGGAGCCAGTCTTCACTACTCTCACGACACTGAACTGTTGAATTAACGTCATATTGCAAAGATCCAAGTTTAAGAATCCCCAGCATAATGAGAAATGTGCTTACTTAAAATCTCCAGTAGGAGAAATTGGAAATGGACCATGGGTACAATCTATCAAGAGAAATTTCAACGATGCCTTTCATAATATTTTCCCACAGGACTTTTTCCCAATTCTATTGATGTCAAAATGCATCCAGAAAGATTACAATTAGCATGTGGTTGATGCTATGAGGAGCTGAAGTGTGACATGCCTCTGAAAATGTGCTTGTTAGTGAGAGACGTGATGCTCAACTGCCTCGCCAAGAAACTGGCTCCTGCCACAGTGACCTGCCATGCCAGCCAGGCTGCCAGCCAGGGAGATGAGCCCGAAACTGCAGTGCATCTTGAGATTCCCTAGCGATGCTCACAGAGTGGAGTCATTAAAGGAATCTGCCCTAACCATCAGCCTATCTGAGTCTAATCACTCATGAGTTACTTGAAAATCACACTGGAGACCCTGCTCATTAGTGCTCTGTACGCACAAAGTGGACCCCACACTGCCAACCCCTCACACACTTGACACTCTCAGGCCACCTTGACAGCTTGGCAACACAGGAGCTGTAGCCACACACACTGTGCCTCTCCTGGGCACACTGTCTCTGGGAAGAGTCCCTCCAAATATGGCCTTGCCTGAAGTTGCAGTTTATTGTGACCGGTGCCCCACATCGATTAAGTATTTACATAGGAATATTCTGTATGTTGTTTCATAACCTGCTCTCTTTATTTTCAAATTGCAAACTCATTTACATTTAAATGAGTTACATATATCACCACTTAAATGCCATTCATTATTTTTAAATATCACGTAGACTCTACCGCCCCCGCCAATAAAACTGAGCTGATAAATTGTGAATTAATCATTTACATCAATACCTCACTTCAAAATGTAGGATTTTTAAAAATGTATAAATTAAACCTCCTTTCATCCATCACTAACTGGATAATTGTATTTAAATGAGACCTCGAAGATATCAGAAATTGGCTCAACCTAGTGACTTTGACTTACCTCTCCTTCATTCTCTGCATAAGGATAGATTAATCTGGATTTCCTCAGGTTTGATGTGGAGCTGCTCAGTGGCTCTGACTCCATGACTTGACTCTGGCCCTAGAAGGGAGACATCCGAGGCCATTGCCAGAAAGTACCTCCGCCACATGGGTGCTATGTGCTACCCCTCTGCCGTCCATCTCTCTGTTTAAAAGTCTCCTCAGACTGGCTCTTGACATGACCAAATTGCAAGACTACCTTGGGATGGGAATGGAACCCAGAATAGCCATGGCCAAAATTGGATCCATAGGCTGATTGGCAGGGGAAGCTTCTCAGAAAGTCCATCCATTCACACCTATCACATTCACCTTTTTGGGAAAGTCACCAGGTGATCCAGAAGCTTGAACTTAATTCTCTTGGCACACTTGTCACATTGTAGGAATTCAGTAAGCATAAAATTAAATGAAATTAAATATCTAAGTTATTAATATACTGACTTAAAGTAGTATCTCACTAGGTTTCCATAAATTGCTCTGAAAAAACCACCTTAATTTCAAATGGAGACCAAAGAGAAATAGCTGCACTGGAAACTAGGATGTGTAGCCAATGAATAGCCAGAATCTGTAAGCATGTCCACTTGGCATATGGCCATTGGGTGATATGGGAAAGCGGAGCCAGGGGTCATGCACACTCTTCCTTCTGCCTAAACAAGCCTGGGTACCAGAAAGCATGCTTATTGCAGAAGTCCAGGTTCTGGGAATGTCTCCTGCACTTCCACTCATCCTCACCTGGAGGGGAAAGAGAAAAACAATGGCTGCTCCTGGATTCAAGGACTCTGCACAGGTCTCATTCCAATGTGTCCCACTTAGTAGTAATATCAGCAAAAATTCAATGGGCTAAATAATGCAAAATTCAACTTCCTGTCACAACTATGTGATTATCAAATCTAACTTCCAACAAACAAGTGAATGAACAACAGAAACTTTAGGATAAAATTCATATAATGATAACTGCAGCTCGAGTGGCAGAGTTGTTTTCAAACAAGCCTCTCTCCTTTATGATGATGAGAGAGTAATTGCAAGCATGATAGACAGGCATTTCCCTCCTACTCTGCCAGCTTCATATTGTTATTTTGGTAAATAATTTTCCAATGTTTTTCTCTTACAATGGTCATCTATCCCTCGTAATTAGAAAAAAAAAACCCAATGAGTTTTAGATTAAACTACACTGATATGGTGTTTGGCCAACATCTGGGCCCTGTGGTTTAGTCAACGACAATTATCACAATGTTACTTCATTGCCTACTCTCAATCTCCACCTATTGTCACCCCCTCCTACTACCTTCCTTCAGCTACAGTGAAGACTTGAAATTAGAGAAAATTCTGTGCCTTAGTTTATTCATTCATGTGCCTCTTCTATATCCAGGATATTCTGTGTTATTACACAGAAGTCTTGGCAAAGATGTGTGAAAGATGCAAGCCAGCAGGAAATTATGTTGCCTGTCCAATAAATGACCTGGACCAACCTTCCTATGTGTGGGAGGCATTTTGTGAGTTCTTGGCTTGCCCTCAGTGAGACTGGCTTCCCACTAGGGAAGACTTGTCTTACTAAGACTAACTCATCCTTGTTTTGCATTTATTTTCAGTGCCACCCAACACTACACGGATATATTTCTTTATTTTCCCACGTCTTAAGTTTTGAACAGGGTATGGAAACTTTCCCTGATCAGTTCCCAAACAGGAACTTTTGGGAACACAACTCATCTTTCGTTCCCGTTGTAGAGCTTCAGGCACGTGGTCCCATGCCCTCTGCTACAGCCTTCCTGGTGAAAGCAGCCCTGTAAAGTTTCCCGCAGGCTTTGAAGTTGACCCCAGTGATCCCCAGGCTTCCTTCCCCAGGGAGACCGCAAGCATTTGCAGTCACCAAAACCTGAAATATTAACATCCAGGGAGTCTGGCCTCTGCAACTCCCAAACTCAGAAACAAGAGTTAGCTTTGAACCTCCCTCCTTCATTGTTGGAGTGGATTTGTACCTTGAGGCACTTGGGACTCAGTTATCAATTTTGATTAGCAAGATGTGAAAGTTACTGTCAGTGCTTGAGGGACATTTGTTCTCTTTAAAACCTTATTTTCCATTTTAGTTTTAAAATAGAATTGAACCTTGTAAATCCAGCCTCATTTCCATCAAGCCTGCTAAATTGCGGCTAGTAGTTTGTATACTGCAGAGATGGCACAAGTTCTGTTTGTTTTTATTTATTTAGGAATGGTTTATAATGGTTTTTCACATTTCACTATGATGATAAGATGTTCTAATTGGATATAAACTTGTTTTTTCAAATTAAAATTCTTACAGGGGTATTTCTTGAAGCATTATTAGTTTTATGTATACCACAACCTCTCCGCCCCCAAATAGCCAAAGGCCACACTAGGTAAAGTTCTGATAACCCCACCATTAGCCTAAACATGCAGATTTCCAGAAATAGTCATCTGAGCCGTCAGCCATAGAGGACACACTCATGTGTCCTCTATGTGCACAAGGAGTGTGCGCTGGGATGGAAACAGGGAAACGTCAAAGCACATCAGGTCTGCTTTTCAGGCAGAAAATGCAAGTCAGAAATAAATTGGTTTCTATCAGGTGGTCACAGAAGCTCAGTGACATTTTTATGACAATAGTGACAGTTGAATGTCCAAAGTAAAAAAGGTCGAAAGCCTTTGGAAATGTGCACTTTGATTTTCTTTGGAGGCACACAACACTGTGATCTTGAAGACTTTCATGCTTCTGTGCCCTGGCTGCCCAGTTCAGGAAACGGATTTTACTCAAGAGAGGGACATCCTGGGGAGGTTGGTTCTGAGGTGCCCCCTTGGCTTCAAGCAGTTCCAGGGGAAAGAGACCCATCAGCTCCACTTGGAGACTATCCATTGAAACAAGCCCTCCTCGTGCACAGAGGAGGATAGCACAACAGCACATTTCTAAACCATGTTATTTCTACAAGGAGATGCTCAGTGGCTTGAGTTCCAAACTTGACAAAATCAAAACACAGACAGCCAGGGCTCTTTGTTATCTCTTGTCACTGAGAGGGGCGAGGTGGTTCTGCAGGCTTCCGCTGCCCAGCTCTCCATTAACGTGGCCTAAGGGAATGTTTCTACTGGTCAATATTCAGAAAGTGAAGCTGTTAAAAGCAACACTGAAATGTGTATTTCATGTTTGTGACTAGCAGTTGGATTGACACAAGAAAATCAGAAGTTTTCTGTTTTTTTGGGGAGGGTGGTACTGAGGATTGAACTCAGGAGCACTCGTCCACAGAGCCACATCCCCAGCCCTATTTTTTTTAATTTGTTTTTTATTTTACTTAGAGACAGGATCTCACTGAATTTCTTAGTGCCTTGCTTTTTGCTGAGGCTGACTTTGAACTCATGATCCTCCTGCCTCAGCCCTCAGAGCTCCTAGGATTACAGGCATGCGCCACCACGCCTGTCAGTTTTCTGTTTTGAGTGTGCCTACATACTTATATTTAGTTATTGGTTACTGAATCAGCAAATGTCTACATTTATATACTTAACATGATTTATAAATGTTAAATTATTTGACATGATACTCTTTATCTTACAAAGTTGGGATATGTGTAACTATCTTTTGGGTGTATGCATATTGTCATGTTTTTGTTTTGTTTTTGTTTCTAATACAATAGAGACATTACAGGGAGACCAAGGAATTTTCATGAATAATCACAGCGCCACCTCAAGCCCTTCACAGAGCCAGCTGGGTCTGTCACATGACTCAGAAGTACCATTCTTTACACATGGATCTGGAAAACCCAGTCCTCGCTATAGTCCTTTGCTCTCCTCTTGCCCACCAGCTACTATCCCCTCATTCAATTGGTCATTCACTCACTTCCTCTCCCTCCACTAAGCCTTTCCAGTGCCCACTCAGCCCCCGCAGGGCTCTGGATGGACTTGTTGATAGAGGGTAAACAGAACCTTTCCCTCTTCACAGATTTCTAGCCTTTTGTTTTTCTCCAATTCCAAGGACTTTAGCTATCTAAAGTATCGTCATTACCAATAACAGTGATCATATAGCATGTCCTTCCTCCCTTCCAGGTATCTCTGGCTTTACACACATCCGTGGAAGCCACACTCACACTTAGTACTATCATTACAATTTTTCATCACCAGTTTCATTGTTTGGTGAGTTTTCATCTTAAAGTCAATGCATTAAAATAGTCCCAACAATACTTCCACCATGTGGTCTTTGAAATCTCTTCAGATAAATGACCATGATACTGCAGTTCCTAATAACATGTAAATTTTTGTTGAAACTGTGATTCATTTTCCTATTTATTGTCATGCTCTTCTTTTCCTTGAAGATCTGGGAATAATAATATAACAAAGAGAGAAAATCATGTGACTTTTTAAATGCCAGCACATTTTCTGCCAAAATGCTCCTTTTGCTACCAAAATAATGAGTTTTGGTGCTGTAAAGTCCCCTCCAAGACAGAAAAGCTAAACAAAGAAGCACCATACGATGGGAAAAACTGGTTTTCAATTCTCCTGACTCACGTTGTCATTTTTCACTTAAATTTATTTAAATGCAGTATCTGGCTCTTCTTCAAAACCTGAATTTCTCCTGTTGACTTCTGTTAGCAGTGAAGTAGATCCCAGTGGCAAGGAGTTGGAGATTTATAATTCCTCCCGAGAGCCATCTCCACTGTTTCCACATCCCATTTCAACATTGTCACATATTAGTCTTGGCAGGATGTCAGATGCTGCCTGGACCATGGGATGGCTTGACGGCTATGCCA
Source organism: Geosciurus inauris (assembly GCA_004024805.1). Taxonomy (NCBI): domain Eukaryota; kingdom Metazoa; phylum Chordata; class Mammalia; order Rodentia; family Sciuridae; genus Geosciurus; species Geosciurus inauris. The sequence continues at coordinate 47,121 of PVHX01011793.1, forward strand.
CCCTGCATCCTCCAGTGAAGCCAGAGTGGCAGAGTCTGCCCTGTTAAGTAGATCAGACTGACTTCTGCAATTGTGCTGGGCATGAATGATGTACCACGTTCTGGCAGGTATGTGTCTGGTGATGATGGCCGAGGGGGCTTCAGGGTGGCAACATGGGAGGGTTCTGCAGTGCTTCTGCTGCCAAGGGCATCAGATGTAGGAGTGATGTCCTTGGGGCTTTTCCCCAGGCCAACTTATAATACCAAGTTGTATTGCTTCTCTCTTTTTTTTTCCCTGCAGTAACTCAACCAACTTTCTCATCTTATTTTTGCTCAACAGAAACGAACTCTCAGAGTGATCTGGTCAAATCTAATCAGGAAGCCATTGCTCAATGTCTTTCAAAGTCAAATAGGACTTAGTGTTTCAACTAAGGTATGTTTCTCTGCTTCTTTATGTCAGCCCGATAGAATTGATAGATGTTCAGAAAGACGTGACTCTTTCGTGATAGAAACAAATATGAGGTTTTATTTTTCAACATTGTACTATAGATTCTTTTAATTTTTCCTTTTTCTTGGTTCTTTTTAGTTATATATAACATTAGGATTCATTTTTAAATACATGTTTTAAAAAGATTCAACTAACTGGGAGCTCCTATGTATTCCTGATGGGCCGTAAATTGACATGGTGCTATAGAAGATACCTTGGCTTTCCCAAGCCAAAAATCCTTAATACGAATTCCATGTCCTCTGTTCTGGAAATGTTGTCAAGAAGCCCTGAGTTCTTCCTTTTCCTTTATATATTTTAAGTTTGGGGTACCTCTGGACATGAAGCTCTGCTCAGGGATAAACATTTCAATGTTAGTGCAGGTTGTGGAAAACCAAAGTGCTCCCCGAGTGTAGGGAAGGAAACATTGAGAAAATGAGGTGCGGGATGCTCCCTTTTCCTGCCCCTGAAGTGTAGCCAGCCCTGGTCCTGCGCATACTCTGGGTCTGATGCAGCAGAAATGATGAGGAGCACAGTGAGCAGTTCAGTTCTCATTCTCTTGTCCAATGAGGAGCTGTAAGCTACAATATAGAATCCTGTTTTGTTTCTGAGGTGAAAATTGTCCTCAAAAATGTTCTGTAAATTAGAGAAGCTGTGACCTCAGACATTTCCCTGTATCCTGTGAAATAGGACCAGTCCCCCAAGGCTGCAACTCTGTCTTGCCTTGCGTGTGTTCTCGGTTATAAGCTACAAATTGACATCTCTGACTTCTGAAAGGATCAGATACTTTTGAATTTTCTGTTAGGTCCCAAAAGAAGTTCCTGGGATTCTCTTTTCCAGTGGCTGGAAGTTAGAGTAACTACAGCTGCCTTGGGTTCTATAATGAAATTGGTAGATTCATAGTGTTTCTTTAATTATATTAAAAGTATTCTAAGGGAATAATTTAAAAATTTTATTGAAAGGTGTGTGCCCAGGAACGCTCTCTGGGTGTTGCTGGTGTGATCTAAGGAGATCCACAGTGGCCTCGCTGGACATGGGAGGGGCCACGTGGTGGATCCAACAGCTCATGCATGACTCATGTAGGTGGAGTGAAGGTGACATGCTTTCCAGCAGCAAAGGAAACACGCTGTGTGAATAAAGGGACATAAAACAGGCCACAGAACTCCTCTCAATACGGTCAGTACTGAAGGGTTAAAGACCCATACGTGCTTTGCAGCCAGTGCTGAAGGGCAGGACTGAGGAAACGGGCTGTTCTTGTTTTGCTTGTTTATATTTGACTTTATATTCCTCTGAATTTTCCACTTTTCTCCAGTGAGTATGGTTTATTTATATTAGATGAAGGGGAATGAATGGAAGGGAGGGGGAAAGGAATAGGAAAGACAAGAATTAATCAGACATAACTTTCCTATCCTTACATATGAATACACGACCAGGGGAAACTCTGCATAATGTACAACCACAAGAATAGGATCCTAATTAGAATAAGTTATACTTCATGTATGTACAACATGCCAGAATACCCTCTGTTATGTATATCTAAAAAGAACAAATAATAAATAAGTGAACATTAAAATGCCATGAGAAAACCAAACAAAATGTCTTAAGGACTCTAATATTAATGTGTAGTGATCTAAAACTCTACTTAATTTTAGCTCTATTTTCATGTTCAAAAAGGATCAAAGCCTCATAAAAGTTGATTTATTCCCAGACCCTGTGACTTCTTTCTCTGTGATACTGTTTTCCTCTAAAAGAGGCAAAAATCTGGATTTTTCTCATCAGTTTTTCTTTCCATTTTTTTCTTTTTCTTTCTTTCCATCTTGTAAATATCTAAAAAAAATCTTCACTCCTTAAAATCAAATGTTATTTTTCAAAGTGTCATTTACTCCTTTCATTGTCTAAAATGTCAGAAAACTTTATATACCTACTGATGGCTGGGGAAAAAAAGAGAATTCATGAACCAAACTGTGGACCCAATGATATCTAACAATCAGATTTCATTTTTGAAAGAATAGAGTACATTGAAGAAGCCACACCTAATCTCTGGTGTAATTCGCTACCAAGGACTCTGTGTAGCATATAAATCAGAAATACCTTCTTCACAAAGAGCCGTCACTGTCTCTGTGTGGCCCCTCATAAGCCCAACAACCCACTCACCTGCTCCTTGCAGGCTAATATTCTCTCTCCTATTTTCATCCTGGCGCAACCGGCATGCCCAGAGAGGAGGTACATTTCTGAAAGCAGCAGAAGCGGCAGTCTCAGGGGCAATTCTTTTTTTTTTTTTTTTTTAGTACTGGGGATTGAACCTAAGGCCACATAACCACTGAGCCACATTCCAGCCATTTTTTATATTTTATTTTGAGACAGCTTCTCAAAGTTGCTCAGGATCTCGCCACGTTGCTGAGGCTAACTTTGAACTTGTGCTCCTCCTGCCTCAACCTCCTGAGCTGCTGTGATTATGGCTGGGAATCACCCTACCAGGCTGAGAGGCCATTTTCACCATTCTGCCCATTGGCCCTCAGAGTCCATGGTGCCACTGTGTACTTGGAGTTCTGCACTCACATAGCATTTGGAGGCACAGATTTCTCCTGTTGAAAGTCTCTGTTGAACATCCCACAACCACTTCATGAATGCAAATTAAAGCAGCCCCTTTTCTGGAGATGCCCAGTTATGATGGTGCCCACCTTGAGGGGTGCAGACACTGATGCCCCTTCCCCAGACTTGTTCTGATCTGAAACAAAAGAGGTGGAAGTAGGGGTCCCTGAAGCAGCAGAAGTCTAGCAGGACAAATCTCAGGAAAGGCACAGGTAGGCAGCAAATCGGGTGAACCTGAGGTAGGAAGTGCAGAGTAGGGCTCAGAACTGCTCCTAGATTCAAGAATGGGAGACATTGGACCTCAGCAAGGAGAGGCTTTCCCGGAAATATCAAAATACATTTACAAAACCCATTGCGTTCCTATGATTAAAGCTCACACTCTCATTTGCAAATGGTTAAAATGCACGGAACACAGATTTCAAGCTGTTTAGCATTCCTTGCCATGTGGTGAAAGAATGTTAAGCAGAAATATTGTATCAATAGTTTTATAAATGTATATATACCGACAAATATACCACTCAACCGAGGTTACTATGCTGAGAGAAAGATTCTTCTAAAACAGAAGGCTGTGGGAAAGTTAATCTTGGCTGGGGCTGTAAGAGATTCAGTAATTTTAGCTCAGAAACAAAGAGACAACATGGAAGTCCTTGTTTTTTCCTAAGATTGCTGTGTTAATGGGTCTACATCCTTTATATCCTCAATCTAATAAAAATGAAGAGTGAGAACAACAAAATAACCAACCAAACTTGCTCTTTGGGGAGTCACATTCTAGACACTGCAATGTGTACATTGCCAATTCAGTCGCAGCTTGTGTCCACGGGGCCACTGGAAAGGGGCAGGAAATGGAAGAAGGGCCTTACGAGAGCGAAGAAGCAGCTATAGGGCTTATGAAATTACAAAGAAAACGAGGCAGAGCAAGAGAAACTGCCATGGAAGCTTTGCTGAAAGCCTAAACTTCAGAGACCAGGTCTGTGCTGTGTTCTCTGCAAACAGCAGAACATCCCTGACCCAAAGGATGGAGGGGAGCAGGCAGGAGATTCGCAGAAAGCACACACCCGCATCGGCTGGAGAAGGGGTCTGAGGAAGCACACACAGCAGCATGGGCAGGGGCGCGGGTCTCCTGAGACACAACCAGAGGCCACTGTGGTGGCTGGGGAGGTCTTCCCAAACACAGAAGCAGCCAAATCCCACTTATGTGGTGGTGAGGGTGCTGCAGAGGTGGTTAAGTTGAGATCTTGGAAGAGAAAGATCATCCTGAATTTCCTAAGTGGCCCTCAAAGCAACTTTGTGCTTTCTTAATAGGAAGATCACACAGAGGAGAGCAAAGTGGCCACTGAGGCAGAGATTAGAATGATATGACCACAAGCCACGAGTGCTGGCAGCCACCAGCAGCTGGAAGAGGCAGGGAGCGGATTCTCCCTCAGAGCCCCTGGAGGGAGCCACCCTGCCGACAACTTGATTTCCCCCAGTGATACCAGTTTCAGACCTCTGACTTCCAAAGCTGGGAGAGAACAAACTTCAGTTATTTTAAGCCACGAAATGTGTGGTGATTTGTTATAATAGCCATAGGAAACATATTCATCTTTGCAGTTACATTCCTTAATATTTGGAGTTAGTTAAAACCACCCACTGAAGGGTGAGCATAACAATCTACTAATCCTTTTTGTCATTATTTAAGATACATTTTTAAAATTCCTTTTCTTTGATCACAGTGGAATATCTAGACCAGCAACAATCAAGCTCAGATCTAGGATTCGACAGCAGCAGGAATCCCTGTCCTTGAAAATAAAACAGAAGAAAAGTACGATTCTGTAAACTCCCAGGAAGGATCCTACCACAGCATGCAAAGGGAAGCACCAGGAGTGAGATGATTTGGGCTATTAAATACAGAAAAGCAAGGAAGAGAAAGATATTGTGGATATCCTCATTCCTTGCTGCAGAAAAGGCACAAACACTAGCAAACACCAGCTTTACAGAATGGACTGTTTTTCATACAGTATCTTAACAATATCACCATTATCCCCACTTAATGTAGGAAGAAACTCAGTCTCAAATTAAGTAATGATCCGAGACCACATGGCTGTTAACACTGGCCTAGAAGTTTAAGTAAGGTTCATCTGCCTCCGAAACCAGCACTGACTCTGCATTCAATTGCTCAGCCTCTGTCCTCAGCCACCCCGAGGACTTTCTGAGACCCAGGACAAGAGTGCCTGCTTGTCAAGTGCTACATGCATTTTAGCAACATAAGATTGTTTCAATAAAGTCATATAAAGAAGCCAGGCATGGTGGCGCATGCCTGTAATCCCAGCAGCTCAGCTGGCTAAGGCAGGAGGAGCACAAGTTCAAAGTTAGTCTCAGCAACTTACCGAGGACCTAAGCAACTTAGAAAGACCTTGTTTCAAAATAAAGCAGAAAAGGCTGAGGATGTGGCTCAGTGGTTAAGTGGCCCTGGGTTCAATCCCTGGTGGTAATAATAATAATAATAATGTAAAAAGGTACACATACATTTAATAAATCTTGGAATTATAATTTCTTAAATAATATTTAGCTCAAGGTAAATCAGAGACAGCAAATAATTCAGTATGACACAGCATGTTTGCATCCCCATGTACTGTTCTCTGGGGCTTTTGCTTGCCTGAGCTTGTCGGTGGAGGTCCCCTGCCTCATCGCAGCCCTGGTGTGTTCTCTGTCCAAACTAGCCTCACAGGCTCCTCCGCAGTCAGGTGCACTAGCACACCTCTGCTCTTTGGAAGCCCTTGTGTGTGAAAGCTTCAGTTTGTTCAACCCTGTTTAAGACAACCTTGACATAAAAATACTCCTTCCGGGTTCTCAGGCTGAGGTCCCTGCTTGCCTGCCCCTGTCCACTGCTGTCACAGGAGCTGTCCTCTGACACACACTGCTGCCTGCACCTGGACCTGCCCTTCTGTGCCAGCCCTTCGGGCCTTTTTCTCACCCCAAGTCTTCCTCCCTAGTAGAATGTGTCCTTGTCTTGAATGACCACCTGCAAGGAATTATCTTGGCATGAAGATCCTCACACTGGCCATTTCCTGGGAGTTCTAGAGAGACAGCCTATTCGCTCTCTCTCTCTTGTCACCCCTCTGCCAATGCTCTCCTGGCTGCCAGCTCTCCCTCTCCAACCCATGTCTTTTCTGCTGCCCTGGGCTCCCCATCTATCTCGGGGCTAATTGATCATCTGCCAGTTGCCCCAGCATCTTCACTGGCTCCCTGAGACCCCACTTTAACCTTAGCTGGTCTTCCAGTTGATTGGTTTTACCAAAACAAGGCCTGTGCCAAGTCCTTCATTGAGACTCCCCTGTTCCCATGCGGTGGCGCAGCCTTCCAGCTGTGCTCAGAGACTTTCCTGACCCTTCCTCACTCTGTTTCCATCCCTGGAAGGCAGACTTGGCTCAGCAATGCCCCTGAGTGAGGCTTGCCCTCCCTCCTTGCTGTCCTGTCCCAAGACAGTCCTGTGCCTTGGGCCTGAAGGGCTCTTCCCAGACACTCCACCCGGTGGATCGCAGTTTCCTCTGCAGTTCCACCAAAGTGGCCCCCGGGGCAGCTCTTTCCAACCTCCTCATGCTGAGAGAGCTGCCCTTCTCAACCCCCAAAAAGATGCTCAGGGGCTCCTCCTGCAGCACCCCTTGTCTGCACTGTGCTTCTGTCTATGTCCACGAGTAGGAGCTCACCTGCACCTCCACCCTCACTCGGCCCACAGGCAGCACTCCAAACAGTCTCCCGGAAAAACCAACACATGAGTGATTCAAAAAGCATAGCTTCACAGGAAAACCTAACCGGACCACGTCCTCCCTGTATTGAAGGAAGATGAGGAAGTAAACCAAGCAGAAAATGAGGAAAGAGTAGAGAACATGATGCCAGAAAAATGTGGCTGAGTAGAGAAGCCCACCAGCAACAGCAAGCTGGCCTAGATAAGAACGGAGTCTTAGGAGTGATGTTCACTTTGTTTTGAAGGTAGTTTCCGTCTCTCCTCAGTGGCAGAATCAGGACCCAAGACTGCTGCGTGTGGAAGCAAGTGGCCCTCCCTGTGAAGCAGCAGCTGGTCCAGGAGACCAGTAGCCACAGCTCCCAGGGAGCAAGACGAGGAGTCCTTGGCCACCATGTCCCACATTAGTCCTTCTGCTTCTCCTCTAATTAAAAAGGCCCAGTTTCCCTCCTTACTAGCCAGACACTCAGGCCCCTCATGATTGAACAGACAGAGACTCTACCTTCACTAAGCTGCAGAGCTGCAGCACCTCCAGAGAGTGCAGCCAGCTCACTGTCCAGGGGAGAAGGCTGGCGACAGCCTGCGGAGCACCTTCTGCATTCAAACTTCTTCAGTCCACACTTCTTAGGCTCAGAGTTATCTCCGTGTTCCAATGAGCAAAGATCATGGGAGGCAGATGTTTATTTCTTTATTTTGACATTGGCTCCTTATTGTAGTGGGATTCTAGTTTGCAGTGTCTCACTCCTTCTGTTAACCAGGGTCAGAGAAGTTCACCACAAACTTCTTCCATCCCCTTCTAAGAGCCAGCATCTAAACAACCTATCTCTAAAGAAATATAATGTGGGACAGGTACAGACAGTGGTCTGTTCCACAGCTTGGCTTAACACAGCCTCTCTCGCCCCTACTTTGTGTTCAAGAAGACATCATCTCGTGGGCCAGTAGCCAAGTCTACTTTCCCTCTATTAGACTGAGAAAGAGGTGGGAGCTTGGTGGAAAACCAGGCCTGACGACCTGGCTGTGACCCCTCTTCAGTGACAAGCTTCACATTAGAAGATCAATATACCCCTCCTGGCTTCTATTTCCAGCTGGTCCTGTAGCCTGCAGGTTTAACGATGGTCTTTGTCATTCTGATACGACCATCACCTCTGGCTCAATCATTGAAACATCTCCATGGAGAAGCAGCATCTTTTATTCAAAAGATTGATATTGGCAAGTTGATAAACTGCTAACTTGATTTCTGAAAACAGCCTGCATAGAAAGAAACATTTATATTTCTGTCTGTCAATTTTTCCCATTGAATGTAAACAATTAGAGCATCAGAGGGCACCTCTCCAGAACTAACTCACAGAATGTCTGCCGGTTGCCCCAGCATCTTCACTGGCTGTAAGTGAGGGCCTAAACCCACAGACTGAACGTTACTCTGCCCTTGTGCCACAAAGGGGAAAAACAAACCTCATTAAGAAAACTGGAGCAAGTTTGACCAATACATAATTAAGACATGCTTCCTCTATTAAGTGGACGTGGTTATTGGGAGTATTTAAATGAGTTATTTCAGGGCTGGGGCTGTAGCTCAGTGGTAGAGCGCTTTCCTAGCATGCGCGAGGACTGGGTTTGATCCTCGGCACCACATACAAACAATAAATAAATAAAGATCCATCAACAATTAAAAAACTATATTTAAATGAGTTATTTCACTTAAAGAGTCAGAGTTATACCTGGAGCCTGTGAGAGGATGGTGGGTTAGGGAAAGGTGACAATGTTTCTGCTGCAAAAAAAGAGACTCACTGGACACCCGATAGACCCAAGCATGGGATCCGTAGAACACATGCAAAGCCAGGCTCCAGGGAAGACTTCAATTGCCATAGGAACCCAACGACTGCAACAGCCACTTCCCAACCCAGTCCCACGCCTGCCCCGAGTGGCAGAAGTTCCTGGAGCTTCCCATTGGCCCATGGATTTGCAGACTCAGACCGCCACTTCAGGACTGAAGGCGGGTTCCTTCAATGGTGCCAGGTGCCAGCAATGGTGAAAGGATTATTGATATCCAAAAGTAATTAACTTTGAAATAATAAGAGACCAGAAAGGACTGCTGAGACCACCAGTTTACACAGGCCTTTCTAATCAAAAATGCTCTGCCATGAGGAACCCAGTGAGCAAAGAAGAGAGAAATTTAGAAATTTCTAAAACATTCTAACAATGTCTGGGTCTCCTTACATTTTAGCATCAGTGCTTCTATATGAAAAATTATATTTACCTAAATATAAATATGTTCTCCCCCCCCCCCCCGTTTTACTACATTCAGTAATTATTTTTTAGTGTATCGCAACATTCCTGAACTACTTGGAGACCTGGACCAACAGCTCCTCTTGGATCAGCCCTTGTTACTCAGAACCACTGTTCTCTCTCAGGATCACATAAATCTGTGTCTGGATTCCACACTCATAAGCTTCAGAATCAGCATGCTTAGCTCCAGTCTACTGAGTCAGGAAAATCTCTCTCAGAACTTCTTGGGTATATTTTCATTAACAACTTTCACAGAAATTGAGGCATTTCCTCTCTCATGAAGATGGAATGGATTAATCTGAAATATTGAAAGTTCTCCAGAGCTTAGAAAAGAATAAGTGAGGGGACACCAATCCTTTATGATGTAATTCTTTGCTCCTGAGCAGGATGAGCTGACCCTTCTTGCAAGAGCAGGCTAGGCACTGAGATACACCTGCACAATCCACAGCTGGATTGCTCTCCTGCCTCTACCCAAACCCACCAGTGTCTCAAATCCCCACTCACAGATTCACTCTTGGGGACAGAGATCCAGTTTTCAGATTACCCCTTCTAAACCAAACCATTGAGTTTACTTACATGTGTGAAAACATTAGCAAAAATATGTACTGAGTGCCTGCTGGGCTCTAGGCACTTGGGATACCTCAAACCAGACAAGAAGGTCCTCTCCTGAGGACAAAGGAAAATCTGCCCTTGTGCGGTCAGGTGGACCCCAAAAGTTCACATCCACATCTTAATCTCCAGAGTTTTTGTATGTGACCTTAATTGGGAATGGGTTTTGTAAATGTAACTACATTAAAGATCTTTAGATGAGATCATCCTGGATGAACCAGGTTGACCCTAAATCAAGTGACAGTTGTCCTTATAAAAAACAGAAAAGAAGAAAAAAAAGACACAGAGGAGAAGACCATGTCAAGACTCGGGTGGAGGTAGGAGCAGTGCAGCCACAAGCCCAAAAGCCTGGAGCCACCAGGAGCTGGACGAAGAAAGGACAGAGTCTTCCTAGAATCTCTGGAGGGACCACAGCCTGCTCATGCCTTGGCCTTAGACTTCTGGTGTCCAGAAATGTAGGAGAAGTCACTTCTGTTGTTTTAGGCCATCCGGTTTGTGGAGATTAGTTATGGCTGTCCCACGAAGTCAGATGTTCCTCAGCCTAGGGGGCACATCTGGAAAACCTCATCATATGATGGCAATATTATGAGTCAAAAGATTTACTTAATTCACTTAGCCTACCTACCATCAGCCTGGCATCGCCTGCCTTCTACCTGCTCAGACACACATTAGCCCCAGGCAGGCAAACTGATCTAATATGAACCAGAAGTACAATTCTGCTTTGAGTGCTCTTGTCTCTATGCAAGGACTATTCATGGAAAACTCTGGGCATACCAGTAAAACTCATAAAATCTCCTCCAAGTAGGTGGTATCTATAGGTTTAAGCAAACTGAGAATATATTAGATGCATTTTCTTTAGCTAATAAGCCATGGATCAAATTTTGGAGATCAGAACATTCTAAAATATTGATGAATGGGGCTTACACTCACCTACAGTTTTACCACATTTATCTACATTCTCACTGCACAGACTTAGCTGAGAAGATGAAGCTTGCTATTATTACATCACAACAGAATAGATCTCAAGAAGCAAGGCTCCTGTCGGGGCATTTCTGTCTTCTTCCTGCCTCCCACTGGGTCTCACGATACAAATCAGACATGTGTTAGAACTGACCAGCATTGGATTGAAATCATTGACAGAAGGATTGAAAGAGACTTCAGGTTAATCATGCTAACTTCCTTACTGAAAAGTCTGACTTGCTATCACCTTAAAAAGGCAGGTTTTGGCATCAAAGTCTGTTGAAACAAAACCACATGAAAAGATCTGAGGAAAAAGAAACTGCAGGCTATAATATCTATAAAATGGTCTTCACTTAGTAATGATGGTTTGGGGTAAAGTATAAATAAAAATACATCCTACAGAAATTGTCCTATCACTGAGAGATACAACCCACCAACCACACAGGATGTGAGAGAGAAGGAACCCCGCAGGGCTGAAGAGAAGCAGCTCCCGGGGAGTAGCAATGTCCAGTGCAACTCAGCTGTCAATCATCCACAAGCACCTTTGGTATATTAAAGAGGAGGAGGAGGAGGAGAAGAGGAAGAACTCCAGAGAGGGCTACTTGGTTTTGTGACTTAGTAGTATAATCATAGAGGACAACCAGGACAGATGGCCAGTGGATTACTGAGGTGTCTGCATGAACACTATCTGGAAAACATAAAATGGCTATAAAATAAGTAGTTATCAATAAATTCACATTTTGGGGTGAGTGGCAAGTTCAAATATTGATTCAGCCAAATATCCTGCACATTACACACTTACAAAAGAACCCAGTAGTTCTTGTTCAGAGTGATGTCCCATAGCAAAAGGGGAATAATTTTATGAAGTACAGAATAATCAGTTCAAGAAGTCAGGAAAATATTTAATGTGACTCATAAAGATTTCTGTAAATGTGCAAAGGGGGCAGCCTTTAAAACAACGAGTCAGCTGTTCCGAAAATCCTATTACCTGGATTTTTTACCCAGTTATCCCAGATGACTAAGGACTTCCCAACCTTCACAGAGAAGAGAATGTCATTCGTGCTCCCTGGGAGTGTAAATAGGTGGCATATGAAACACAATTTCACACCCATTCACAGCTTATTTCCAGGAACCTGCTTGAAAACGTTCTTACTGGCTTGGGGATGGTTTGGCTCCCAGTGTAAGTACGCATGCTCTGAGCATGCCGCTCACAGGAACCCATACCACAGTGTGGATGAAATGCCACCACAGGTCCTTGTCATTAAAATGTGAAGCACCAGCCACTAAAGGAAGAGATGCATGTGCCTCCCAAGGCTCACTGGGCACCATGGCTAATGGGAGATGTCTAACCTTCTCTGGGTGTCTTTACCCATCTGCTGTCACAGGACCGGGATGTTTGTTCCAGTTGAGGAAGGAGCCAGGCGGCGAGCAGTCTCTGAGCCACATAGCTCCCATTTGCTTTATAAATTCCTTTCGCTTTGTGGGTCTCTAACTGCATTCAAATGAGTCCTGGTCCAATTGATGATTCCAGAGAGCTTTTAATTAAGCAAAGATTCAGGTCCTTACCTCTGAATAATTTAATGAAACTATACCCCGGAGAGCAATGCTTACTTAAATAAACAAGACTATGTGATCTGGAACACCCATTTCCAAATGTTATGCAACAGACCAGCTCGTAATTAAAGAATATTCACTTCACATAGCCTAAATGCATATTTGTATTTCTCTCATGGATGCTTACCACAAAGCAAGTAGAGCACAAATGGGCACTTTCTGTGAACCCCAGAGTCATATTCTAGAAGGAAATCTGAGGTCAACATAGCAAATCACTCACTGTTTCTATAAAAGCTAAGTCTCTGTGGGTGGGAGGGCAGTGGACAGGGATTCGTCCTGTGAGTCTGTGCACTTGGTATTCACTAGAGAACTTTGGCCAGATCTGTGCATTAAAAGTGAAAACCGCATGTCCAGTCGCATCCTGCCTGCTGCCCTGAACTCCCATGCACAAAACCACGTTCAATCCAAGACCTTCCACTTCCTACTAGTGTGACCTTGGGGAAGTTGCTTTACCTCTCTGACTCTCAATTGCCTAACTTATTCAATGGAATTATTAGCCATCCCCAGAAAATTGGAAGGGAATAAAATTAGGCAGCGTATTTGACAACAGTATATATCGTCAGCATTATCTGAAAAGACCATTAAAATCTGTGTTTAAAATCAGGCATGTGCCTCAATAAAACTCCTCAAGAACTTTGTTTTCATAGTAACATTGCCAGTTTAGCAAGAAGATTAGTAAATTTATAGTTTCATAGAATAAGTAAGCATAAATTAAGCTAAAAATTCCCTCGGAAAGAAAAGAAGTTTCATCTAATGGAACCTGGCATTGTGTTCCGTCTCTATTGAAGCTTTCTAAGTGTCCAGAGCTCCTGTTGCTCCTGTCTCCTCCCAGGTTCTGGTCTTAGAACCTTGATCAATCTTCTACATTGTGCCATGTTTTGTGCATTTGATTTCAAATTATTTACTTATTTGCTTTTTTACTCCTCACAAAAAAAAATTTTAGGACATTATCACATACTTAACATGAGAAAATAGTGACACAAACTATTTGCAAGGCATCCCCAAGGCCACATGAGAGGTCAGGAGAAAAGCCAGTGGGGCCTTCCTCCAGCAGCTCTGGGCCTAGGCTCTACACCTCTGAACCCCAGGCGCTAGCCAGTTGCCAATGGGTAGCACAGACCCCTGAGCCTGGGGACAGCAATCCTTGCTGCATCCTGCAGTCATTCCAGTCTGGAAAGTCCTCCTCTGTCAGGGTGTCCTCTCTTTCCCACACAGGAGCTGATGTACTCTTTAAAAACCACAAGTCAGGTGAAGTCTCACCTGCTGCCTACCCATCAGCACTGCCCTCGTCCCTCCCTCCCCAGTCTCTTAGCCTCTCATTCCCTCACCATATCTGAGCTTGAAGGTCACGTCTTTGGCTAAGGCTCTGACTCACCCTGGCTGCACCAGCCCCACTGTCTCTCCTAACACCTCAGCCTTTCTCTCAACAGCACTTTTCACAATCTTGAATTATCTGTGTGTGTGTGTGTGTGTGTGTGAACTTTTTAGCAAGTCCCCTGTGTTAGTCAGCTTTTTCGCTGCTGTGACCAAAAGACCTGACAAGAACAAGCAGAGAAGGAAAAGTTTACTTTGACTCACAGTTTCAGAGGTTTGGCCCATGACCAGCCAGTTCCATAGCTCTGGCTCGAGGTGAGGGAGCACACCATGGGGGAAGGGGACACAAAGGGAAGCAGCTCAGGACATGGCACCAGGAAGCAGAGAGAGCTCTGCTTGCAAGGCATAAGACAGAAACCCAAAGGTGCCTGCCAGTGACCATCTCCCCCAGCCACACCCTGTCTGCCCAGTTACCACCCAGTTAATCTGGATCTATGGATTAAACCTCTGATTAGGTTATACCTCTCAACCTAGTCGGTTTCACCTCTGTATGTTCTTGCATTTGTCTTGCATGTGAGCTTCTTGCATGTGAGCTTCTGGGGGACACTTCATACCTACACCACAACATCCCCACACTAAGCTCAACTTGGAGGGCAGAACCCATTTCTGTTGGTCCACCTGTTGAGACTCTGCTTAGGACATACCTGAACATAGGCTCCATTATGCTTTTTTTAAATTCTAGAATGAATGGATGAATGACTTCATCAAATGTACATTGACTGCAAAAGCCTTGAAAACGTCCAAGTTTTCTAAATTTGACATATTTCCTTCCTGCTCCAATGTTGCCAGTTTTCTACAGACAATTATGAAAACCCAGCTGAATAGAGAAATGGGAGCGATGGGAGGGAATCCTCAAAGACACCTTTGCCCTCTCATTTGTGTTTTTCTTTCCCCTGGTTCACATGATTTATCCCACAAGCCTCAATCTATTTCAAAAGCCATTAACAGGTAATTTCTAACTAATGGAATTCCACCTCTTCTTCATTGCTCTCACACTCTGTGTAGTGGGAGGTCAGATAAATGGTTGTATCAGAGCCCTCCAGGGATCATCATGGGAACTGCTTCATGAGATGACAGAGGCCAGTCCCGTGATTTGTCACCAGTAGACACAGGAAGGCAAATGGGTGATTCAGCTTGAAGCTGAGACCTGAGAACCAGGTGGCAGGATTAAAGCAGTGTGGATGGGTTGCTGGCATGAGGCTCAAGAACCAGATCAGACACTCTGGGCAGGAAAGATAGGTGTCCCAGCTTAGAAAGACAAAAGTTTCCCCTTCATCCAACTCTGCGTTCTATTTGGGTCTCAACAGATTAGTGAGGGTGGGCCCTTTTTACTCAGCCTGCAGATTCAAGTATCAATCATGAACACACCTAAAAACAATGTTTTACCACTGTCCGGGCATCTGCCAGCCGAGCTGTGCTGACCTAAAACTAACAGGCAGCCTGTATTTACTGCATTGAATTAGCAGGAACCATGCAGTGTGATGTCCACTGTTCCTCCCATTTTTGTCTTCATAGAAACTAAGGCTTAAAGATGCATAGTAAAAGCTCAAAATCAAGGTGAGATGGTCGCTATGCTGGGTAGTCTTTTCTGGAGAGCTGGGAGCGCTCACTGGGGCCTGGGTATA